>OOFE01013424.1:27223-40114 GCA_900323365.1 Monocentris japonica
TTTCTGGTTTGTTGTCACTGTGACATTTGACAAATACCATAGCAGATAACACAATCCATCCCATGCACTTTGAATGATGATATTCAGACTGCTGTTTACTGGTTACACAGTAGTTGTCAGATCTGTTCACATGCGTGCACACACACACACACACCAGGCCCTTTTACCATTTTGACAGGATTATGGAGCCCCTCTTGACTCCTGACAAATGGCTTATTGAATACATCATTATTTCCCCATATTAATTTGTCAGAGTTGAGAAAATTAAAATCGACTGTCCTACTTTATCAGCATGCCTTTTTGTTCAACTGAGTCCAGCAATGATAAAACAGAAGTGTAACACCTCCCAGATGCCTTATATAAAAATGCTCTAAAATCCATCCTGCTTGATGTCTTGTCTTACCTTAGCTCTAGACTGAAGCGTGATAGAGGAGGGTGGGGGGTTGGGCTAGGTGGCAGTGGGCCGGTGGTGGAAGGCAGGGACTAATGGATGAGCTCCTCTCTCGTTTGTGTTATTTTTGTGTGTGAATGTGTGAAAGTGAAACACATAGCTTTGTTGTTTAGTGGTTGTCAAAGTTGAAGTGATGGAAAGCCACACTCTATTACTCTTGTGAATGAACAGCAAGGGAAACGAGATGAGACAGGAGCACTTGCGTGTTTCAAATGCCACCTTCAATTAGTGCTCTAAGGACTACCAGGAGAGATTGAAAGTGTTAGACTCTTATTCTGAAAATGAGTTCATGAGAAAAAACGCAAGAACCAAAGTGAATTAGCATCCCTTTCATAAGACTGAACAAAATAAAAACAGTTAACATGGAAAGGGAGAGTGCAGTGTCTGAAAAGAAGGACGATTTAAGAAAGAGAGGAATGGGTAGTGGTGTGGAGGTAAACCAAATGGACAGCAACATGGGGATGGCAGGGAAAAGGATTGTTTCTATTTTCTGCTGTGTATGAATGTGCGTCAGTGTTTTTCAGCTCTTTGAATAATTACCCAGGTGACAAAGCGGGGGCCAAGTCTGAAAGCATTACCTTTGTTTTCCTACTGTACCAAAATCGTTAGGGTGAAACCTCCCCTACACGTCTCAAAATAGCAAAACCACACAGACTCAAACAACATCACGATTAATAATGAATCAAATTGACAACAGCCTATACAATGTTAACCACTGCAGAAGTCCAGCATAATGCATCTATCTTGTATTAACCACTGCATTATTTTTAAATGTTGTAAATACAGTAGAACTAAAAGGGCATATTATAACACAAAACCCTTGTCTGTCAAAGTACTGATTACTAAAAAATAGTTCCTTTATTACAAGGGAGTTACAGTGCAGTAGTACCTCATGCTTACTTGAGGTACTTTTACAATGGCTACATATACTGCACACATAGGCTGGACCCTTTTGGGATGGTTGAAGGAGAAAAGGTTGAGAAGCTAAGTATGTAAGTGTTGTGGCTGACAAACTGTTTGTGTTTAGTTTAGTGTGTTAGTGTGTGCTTTTATGTCTGATGAACTGTGTTTCACTTATTCACACACACACACACACACACACATATACACCCCCTTCCCTCTACACGCATACACATGCATCTGCACAAACACACGCATGCACACTCACAATCTGTAGTGAATGATCACATAAGAAGGACAAGAAGGAGGCCATCTCCGTGGTGATGGAGGGAGCCGGCTCTGTTGCGTCTATTTGATGACCTTCCTCCTGCCATCTCCCTCTTCAATATTCATGCTGTGAGGAACATTAGCATTGTTACCATGAAATATGGATGCTGTGTGAAGAGAGATGACCTTTCAGAGCCATATGAGAAAAAAAAACTGATGCAAAAGTATTTCAAAAAGGGAGTAAAAGGGAAAAGATTTTATGAATTTGTGTCACCCAGTGCTTTTACTTTCTCATGAGCCATCTGAATTCAAATCATTGCAGGGGCTTAGAGAAAACTGTGTCAGAGAAAAGTGAAGCTAACTGAGAAGAGATAGAGAGAGAGAGAGAGAGAGAGAGTGTGTGTATATGTATATGTATATACATATGTGTGTGTGTGTAATAAGAGAAAGCAGAGAAAGTGTCCCAGAGAGAGGGGGAGATTGGTTTCACCTGCACCACAGTGTTTAGATAAACTCCAGCAGTAGGGAGCTGAGGACTCAGCAGAAATGAAACAGGATGCAGGTTCCTCTAACTTGAGCGCTTCAAAGAAAAGTACAGAGTTAGAGAAACTCAAAATCTTTCGTTTTAATCAAAGTAGCAACACAACATAGTGCATATTTCTCAACACAAGAACATTTCCAACCACATTCTACCATGTTATGCCTTCCATCAGAGCCAAATGAAAGGAAAATAGAAACAGAAAGGCAAAGAAAGAGAAGAGAAGAGAAGAGAAGAGAAAAGAGAAGCGAAGAGAAGCGAAGAGAAGAGAAGAGAAGAGAAGAGAAGAGAAGAGAAGAGAAGAGAAGAGAAGAAATATGACAGTTGCAAACCATCAACCATCACTCAGTGACGACGCTGCTACTTAGCCTGATTGTCCTGTGAGTGTGAAGATATCAGACTGACAAATACCTTTCACTCTCCCAATCAAAGAAACCTGTCAGAGGGAATTGCAGAGGGAGAATGAAAGGACAGAAAGTCAAAAAGAGTGACATTTGTGACAAAGACTGAGGGTGAAAAAGCCAAGTCCAAAATTAACTCAACTATTGGAAAGCCATTTTTCTTTTTACCATTATCACACTGCAAGAGCCGATTTATTATTTGCAACAATGGCCAGGAGAAAGCAGAGCTAAGAGTGAATGAATGCATCATACTGTTTTGAAGTGAAACACGTGGAAATCAGCACTCAGCAATATGCTGATAGTCTATTTCTTCTCTTGCTGGGGGTTTAACCTATACTCCTCTCAATGGCATGGTTCTGGCATAACACAACAAAGTTCCACAAAGTATTTTCAGGCTTTGTTGAACAAGACAGATATCATTTTTAGGGTAATGCATACTGTTAAAATAAAATATTAAATGTAATTTTGCCAGGCAATGGGATTAGGGAGAGACTTGCATAGAGTCAACATTCTACAACAGGCAAACCAATGCTTATTTGCTTACATGCAACCCAGGCATCAGCTGGGTTTAATATGGGCTTTAGCTCTGCTCACAACTTGGGCTGATTGCCAACATAAAACCATTCAAAACACAAAGCAATATTGTACTGTTTGTGTCATCAGTCAACACATTTTAGTAGGGGAGGATAATGTCCAAGGTATGTGATGACAAATTGTGGTACAATGGAAACGGAGGGGTGTCTTGTGATCGTGTGTAAATTGATAATAGATTCAAACTGAGGCTTGCTAGCAGCTGACGTATTTGTCAAGGACCAAGGGTCATCTCAGGGAAGACTTATTTCGTTCCATTTCAATTTCTGATGGAATACTTAGCAAGGTTCTCAGCAAATCATTTGTTTTTCAATGCCACTTCTGTCCTACTTGCATGACACCGCATGAGTCACTGATATTCTGTGGCAGAATAACCCCAACATACTCGGTACACTTCCTCCCCAGCTACACCACGAATCAGAGAAAATCACAGAGAGAAGGGAATGCATTATATGATCACATGGGTCTGACTTTAACAGAGTGGTTTCAGCTAAGTGCCTTGAGAAAAGTTTCTATATATTGAGTAACTGATGATGAACTGAACTCTAAATGCGTCACAGACTGACTCACAAAGAAACATCATTTGATCTCCAGTCATGTCTGTGTCTCCCTCGAGCACCTGTGGCTCACAATCTCTGGGTTTAAAGAGAGCAGCGTGAGGTAAAAAAAGGCCAAGAAGGAAACCACATCTGAAAATGAGGATAACAACTGTTTTGTACAAAGCCAGAGTCACACGCACAGATTTACAAAAGCAACTATTGTCAAATGGCAGGAAAACCACAACAAAAGCAAAAGAGGCTCTACAAGCAACAAGTATAATAGTGTCTGTATTGTAGACACATTTAAACACCCCATATTGTGGCATTATCTAAGCCTGAAACATGTTGTCATTTACTAGATTATGGGCCTGTTGTCTGAGCAACATGCTAGAACACAGCCCTTGTATCTGCAGAATGTGCACAAATGGCTTCCAGGGAATTGATCCTGAGGGTGTAGAAAAAAAGAAAAGAGGATTTTTTGTGGGTTATTTCATTTACCTTTTGATGCAAAAGGCCCTGTCAGAGCCTGCAGCTCAAACTACTAGTACATTAGACGTTGCATTGCAAAACATACTTTGTTTGGTAATGATCTCATCCATTCTATTCTTTCCTTTCCCCACTCTGTCTGTCTGTTTATCTGTCTCTGACATTTTTCCTTCCAAAGTAATTCCAGTTTCTTCCAAACTCCCAGAGCAGGTTTGGGCAGTTCTCTTGTTTACCTCTTCTCTGGCTCCGCCCCTCTGTTCTGCCACTTCCTGATCACCTTGGCCTGTTAGAGGTGAGCAGGCTCTAAGCTGACACAGGAACAGTCTTCCCTGCTTCGGGTTGTTGAATTCCCACAGGTTCAACAGCCGGATAACATTTCTCTACTGAAGACCAACAGCCAACAGCCAATCGACTCTGTACTGGGACAAAGTCCTCTTTGCCCAGTCTTTAACTCTCCTTTTCTCCCCCTCCTTCCTGTGAATCATCTAATGTTACACCCTCTCTGAGGAAATTACCTGTCCAGGTGAACTGCAACTGCTGAAAGTGAGCGCCGGTCATGAATTCATGTAAGTATCACGGCTGTACCCTTTTTCTCTCAAAATAGAAAAGCAAAGCCTTCTCTATTAAGTGTTTGTTACTTATCTGAAATGAAACCCACTAATTAGTTATTGTGTTATTTGCATGGACTTCATTGGCATTGTATCTCTGTGAGTGTGTGTGTATGAGAGTGTGTGTGTGTGTGTGTGTGTAATTGCCTTTGTAATATGCCTTTGTACATGTAGATTTATTTCATCTGTGTGTGTAATTTGTAACCTCGGCATCTCAGTTGGTGTTCAGTACAGTCTGTGCTGATCCAGTCAGCCATTCTGCTATTAGAGACACTTCACAGAGTTCCACATCTGCCTACAGCTGTTCTCCCAGACTAAGGTGTCAGGTCTGGCTCAGACTCAGTGAACACACACACACATACACACAGACTTGATGCAGAGGGTAAGGATTAAACTGTATTCCACTGCCATATGCTCATTCTAAATGGAGCTGAACACTGTAGAGTGCTAGATTTGAAAGGTATTCTGTTAGATAATGTTGGTGGTTTAGAGAATGTTATCTGTGTGGCTAATTCATAAAAGTATACTAGGTAAGAATACATAGAATAGCACCCCCTGTAGACACAAAGGTGAATGACGGCTCTAAATCAAACAGACAAAACCTGCGTCCTCCCCTCACCCCCGCTGCATGCACACCCCATCACCAAGCGACACAAATGCAATCAATTCTCAAATGGCCCTGACAACACAATTAGGAGTAGTATATTTATGATAGGTCCTGCAAAAAATGATCATGGCCATGTGGCATGACTTTTATAATCACATTACGGGAAACATGGTGCAAAGTGAAACCCAGCTAAAAGTGAAACACAGTAATGACTGGAGATCAGACCATACGCTGTAGGTCTTGTGAGCTATAGATTATTATCATCAAGGTTAATCATTTTGCTATGGCACATCAAAACAAACTATCGATAACAAATTTGGGAGGCAATTACCTCAGGCCTTGAAAAGTATGAAGGACAGCCTATTGAGGCAAGGCTAGCTGGGACATATGGTAAAGGACTCTATTGTTAATTGAAAGCTAGTTAAACATTTTTCTTTTACCAGTTGTAGGACCCTTTTTTTCGGTCCTACAACTGGCTGTTGCTCCACCATATTTTGCACTATATATCTATCACTGGGGGAGGCCGAGCTGGTTGAGCCTGGATGGTTATAAGGGGTGGGAGGGGCTCCAGCTTTAGGGGAGGAGCTTTTTTACGGCCCGTAAAAAATACATTGAGCCGAATATAGGGAAATGGATAGATTTGATTACGAGAATTTGACTTCTAAAAAATCTGAGTAAAAAATGCCTGAAGCACATACTGGACCATAGCTATGTAGATGTTATATAACCAATTTGAATTTTATCCTTCAAGCAAAGAGTGCTGTTTAGGTGTCAACGAATATGGATACTGGGCATGAGGTGTGCTGTGTGAACATTCCTTTGATGTATGTATGAGTAACTTACCTCACTCATGTTGAATTTGTGGCTATTGTTGACAGGGTGAGTTTACTAATTAGGCTCTGAGTTGTCCAGGTTAGCGTAATCTCTTTTCTCATTCAGAAAGTCTTAACTTAACCTTAACCTCCAAACCACTCCACAATTATCCTCAAGTTTCAGTTTTTCATTTGTCTGATTGATATTAAAACATCACTTAAAATGGCAGAGCTCACAGAACACACTCATGTTTCTGTTTTCTCCACCCTTCTGTTATATATGGTGGGTATGAAACAGGTTTCTGCACAAACTGAGCTTCATGGGATGTTCCTGGAATGTTCTGTGACTGAGACATGTCGAAACAGCACCGACTCTCCTGTTCAGACAACGTTATTTTAGAGTGTGTGGGTCTTAACCTTGACTGGTGCATTGCTCCAGGCTGCCTTATGCTGCTTTACACTCTCCCTGTGATGGCGCATGGCTCTGGGCCCAAGTTTATCAAGCTTCTCGGAAAGGTAATGCTGATTTAGTATCACTGACCAGGTAGCCTTGGCCCTTTTACAATAGCTTTTATGATCGACCATGATCTGATCTATTTATGAACAGCTTCTAGATCAGCACTTCTACTCTGAGATGTTTGATGCTGACATTAGTAAGTAATTGTGTAAGTAAAAGTAAATGTTCCTGTCTGGGCTGAAACGTCCTTACCTTGGCCATGTGATTGTGTGGCAGTACATTTGACTGAGAGGTTGTTTTTTTGACATGAATCAGAGAGGCGTGTATAGTCTTGACAGTGTGAGACCACACCTCCTACAACTTGTGTTAGATGAAAGACCATGCATATACTGTACTTATATGGCATGTAAAATAATTGCCTCAAACACTATTACATGAATTTAGTGGCAGAACATGTCAGTACAGTAAAATGCCTTGCTTCACATAAAATCCAAAATGATCAACAAAATAGTTATGTAAAAGAAGACTGTTACATTTTAGCCGATGTGCTGCATGTACATGCAAGCAATGTCTGAACAAGCTGGGCCAGGGATTTGCTCTGAGGGTGTGTTTGTTTGTTTTATTGATATAGGTTTTGTTAAACTTTTGTTTTTGATTCTGTTTCTCCCCATGAGTGGACATTTACAAAGCAACACACCGGTTCACTGTGGACAGTAAAAATGCTGACACAAACATAGTTACCTTGTCATTGGATTGTTTTTCAGACATGTTCATTAGGAAAGGAGCTGACTTGGCACAGCCTTATATCATTATTAACTTATCAAGTCATCTCGGATCAAGAGTACTCAAGAGTGTATCAGCCCATACATGAGAGTGAGATTATAGGCTATTTTAAACCTTTCCATGAATCAGCTTCTCAAACAATTACCCAGCCACTCAGTAGTTACCTCAGGCCTTGAAAAGTATGAGGGACAGCCTATTGAGGCAAGGCTAGCTGGGACATATGGTAAAGGACTCTATTGTTAATTGAAAGCTAGTTAAACATTTTTCTTTTACCAAACAAAAGCTGTGTCAAAAGAAGATAGATTAACTCTGGTGGTTTATTTATAATTCAAACGGCACTTTTTATTTCACTCTTTGAACAAAAGTCAAAGGGAAATGCTCAAACAGACGGACAGAGCAATTACTCTAGAAAGCTGTGGCCTGATTGAACGCCTCACATTTATCATGCTTGCTATTGGATTGCAGACGTGGTTATTAATAGAACATTAGTAGCAGCCACGTTTTAGCCTGTCGGATCCCTGTCACTGTCTCCCCAGAGGCAGAGTGGAGTAGTCCAACAGGACGGTGGCATTGATGCCATCTTGTCACCTCAGGGATTAGCAGTGAGATAACGAGCTCTGAGAGATGCTCCCTAGGCATGGGTGTGTTCTCTTATTCTGCATGCCTGTACGAGTGGGTGTGTAGGTGTGCGTGTGTGTGTGTGTGTGCCTGTCTGCACATGTGTATGTGTTTGCCTGTGGGTACATACATTTGCATGAGAGGAAGCATGTGTAATCTTCTTACCATTCCAACATCAATTATTATGGTTAACGTGTTTCTGTCAGTCTGTGTGAAGTTTCCAAAAATGCATGAATGCACGTCCTGGTTCTGATCATTATTAGCCTTTACTTATCTTTTCTTTTTTAACACCAGGTTTCCGAGGAGAGAGACAAGAATAAATTGAAAGAGATTTTATTTGGTTCTGTTCTAGTCAAGACGAGATCAGGGGTTGGAGAGAATATCAAACTACCTTCATTTTTCATTATCTTTCAGTTTGAATCATCCTTTTTTCATGGCTCCTGCTGGCTGGTGTTTGCTCTCTATCTGTCTCTCTGTCTCAACTTCCCTCTGTCTATCCATGTAGTGATGAAAGTGCTCTGGTTCAAAGATCAGGGCAGGCCTCAGACACAGCAGGTGCCACAGTGTGGGATGAATCAGCCACATTACTGTAGCCCTGAATGGGAAAGTTCATCTTTGTTAAGACTGCTCAGCCTCTTCTTATTAGACTTCCCTTCCCAGACACACCAAAGAGATAAGAGCTTTCATGGCTGTCACAACTCACTATGCTAAATCTCACACTGCTTATGTAAGAACGGGGCCTGTTTGTGTTTACAGTGAGGCACTGTTCTCAATGGATTTGCACACATTGTTTTACCATGTGTTGAGACATACTGGGATGCACATCAAAGTCCTTTGTTTGCTATGAAATTATTTTGAACAACAGCATGTGACTATGTCCATTAAAAATATTTAAATGGCATTTAGGTTACATTGTACAAGTTGCTTTCTTTTTTTAATAAGACTCTAGTGTCTCGTTTAGTAGCCAAGGCCAAATAGATGGTCCAGAAACTGAGCTAGTGGGGCGTCAACAAGATGGTTGTTGCCAATGTGACGTGTTTCTGACTGAGCCCATCTGTTCATGCTCATGTGCTCGAGGAGGCCGTCTGTTTTAGGAATGACGTGTACAGTGGCACGGACATGATCTTAAACACAACATAAACCTCTATACCAACAAACCTCCCATGGTGATATGTTTGAAATCATGTCACATCCCAAGGTGTATTAAAAGTCATGCATATTTGCCATGCAGTACAGTGAGTACCAGAGACTTATCTCTGTCTATCTGTCTCTGAACTTGCTGCTGAGATGAATAGTATTGATGTTTCTGTATCCAGAGAAAAAATGACTTTCTCAGTGGTTCGATAACAGTCCACTGTGCCAACAGAGAAAATCACACCAAATGAGAAAAAAAGTTATTAGTGCTACTGCAAGTGTCATGGTACTGCTGATGCCTGTCTTATTGTTCATTCTCTTGTGTGTGTGTGTGTGTGTGTGTAAGAGAGAGAGAGAGAGGAAAAGAGAATCCCAGCTATCCTGCCCTGCTCAATGAAAACAGTTTATGAATATTTTCACACCCTGTTTGCTTGACATGATAACCATGACTGTTCTCTCTCCCTCCCTTACTGTGTATTTATCTTCCTCTCATCTTTTCTGCAGATCTCTAGACCACTAGTGGCATATTCACCAGATCCAACAAGCCATCCCAAGTCCCACCTGCTACATGTATCCAGGAAGAGAGTGAGCAGCCTGAAGTTGTCATGGCGATGGCTGCAGCATCAGCACCACCTCTTTCTCCATCTGACTTTGGGTTGGTGTCTCGGCCCCCTGACCTGTGCTGGTCATGTGGGCAGAGACACTTGCTGGAGGAGAACCATGAGTACCACTACAGAGATGAGGTGGATGACGACCTCATCTGCCATATCTGTCTGCAGCCGCTCATCAGACCCCTGGACACACCTTGTGGACATACCTACTGTCAGGAGTGTCTAACCAGCTTCCTGCTGGAGAGCGACTTCTGCCCCGTGTGCCGCACGCCCCTCATGCTACAGAACTGCAGGAAGCCCAGCCTGCTGGTGCACAAGCTGCTGGACAAGCTGACTGTGTCTTGCCCCTTCTCTGACCACTGTGACGAAACAATGCCCCGCGGTGATCTCGAAGCCCATATCAAGAGCAGGTAGGGTGGGAGATGCACTGATAGCTAAACAAAACACATTAGTTCTACACTTGAACAGCTGCTTAGTTTACCCAGCTCTTTACCAAATTTACATGGTTACAGCAGTTTGTCTCTTGGCACATTTTCATGCCTTTATCTGTGTATTTATTGTTAGAGACACTAAGGCATAATCAGTGCTCTCATTAAACAAGCAAACAAAGTTGATGAAGTACTGTAGCTTCTTGGTTTGGTTTCACTTTCCCCTTCTGCTCTTCTCCCCTTGGCTCATGTTATTCTGGTAAAACTGCAGTGTCCTCCTGTAAACACACACTCTATGTTTCCCACCCTCTTTTGCCTATCTTTAACTCACCGCTCCTGGGGTGAGTGTATTTCCTCAAACCAGGCTGAGCAAGGCCCAACTCCTCTGTTTACATATCATTAAAAGCCAGTACTTGGGTTTCTCTCAGTCTGGGCCTGTTTTCATTAATGCTCATTAACACTCTCTTAGCCCAAAGGCCTCTGGGATAATTAGTGCATCGAGCCACCCATCACACACAGGCAGCATATCTAGAGTACACAGTGTTTCCTATCTACCCTACACTTAATATAAACCCTTCTTTCTCTGTTCCCCTCTCTCTGTCTCCCTCTCATCTCTTTGTCTTTGTCATTTTGTCTCATTTACAGAAATACCAGTAAAATGGAGTTCTGTGAGGAAAGCTGTTGTTTTTGTGTTTGCTTTACTGAAGTTAACCAATACGCTCTAATAAGTTTTTCAGTGGGGAATCTGTGATCATTTCGCAGATTCTAATTCCAATTCCAATTCCAGCTTGTCCAATTCATGACATTTGTATGACATGCATCTTGGTACACGACAGTAAGACATAGCTGGGCTGTACTTGCTCTTCCGGGTATAGTTTCTCACCCCAATTTTGACGGAAGTTCAAAATAGCCACCATGAGAATAAGGTCTGTTGGGCAAGAACTCTATTGCTTGCATGTGACACCTTCACCAGTCTTCCATGAGAAAATCCACCTGTTTTGCTGGTGATTGTGGCTGAATACACCTTCTCAGCCATTAACCCAGAATCTGGCAGTGAGTCTGGAGTTCTGGTGACTGAGACAGCCATGCCATCTGGTAAAAGCCATTTCCACACTCATCAAACCATTAAGTATCCTCTCTTGACCTTTTGATGGGGAATTTGTTATCCTTCAGGAAAGAAGAAAAACATGACCATGTGATCAATGTGATTAATTGTTTACTTTGTTACTTTGTTACTTTGTACTCTGAGGGCTTGAGTGGATTACAGCTATTCTAGAAAAGGGCACCACACGCACCTGCATACTTTCTACTGCTCATTTACACAGCCATTTTCTTTATTTTGGCACTTACGTGTACTTATATGTATATGTACTGTCAGTACTGCTGAAAAAACATTGCATCTGCATTGCATGCTTTTCACTCTCACATTTGGAGTATCAACCATATTAATGCACCCGGTAGAGTTCCCTGTATGTTTTACTGATGCTGTGCCTTGAGCATGGTGGTTTTTGTTTTCTTGTTGGTGGTTACTGACTATGTAATGTTGGATTTTGCCCGGGGATTTGCTCAAATTCAGATTACATCATAAACCAAGCCCAGTGAGGAATTCTATCAAGCTTGTGTGAAAAGTACAAATCCCTTGCATGCAAGTTTGTGTGTAATGAACATTCCTGGTACTCACAGTCATTTTATTTTATTTTTATTATTTTATCATGCCTGCATGCCTGCAATTGGTAGCATGTGTTTGTGCTTGTACAGTATACATGTGTCCATAGAAAAGTGTGCAGATATGCTTGGACATGCATGTGTTGTATATATACATATATATATATATATATGTGTGTGTGCGAGTGTGAGAGAGACAGAGAGAGATATGTAAGGCCACTGCAGCGTAAGCCAGGGGCTTGGCTCTGCTCTCTGGAGTAGCAGGTGGTCTGCCCTGCATGTGTCACAGCCTCTATTTTCTATCATGCCTTGTGCCATTTCCATTGCATCGTGTCCAGAACAACATGTAGTTATGTTATCAATATTATATTCAGATACAGATATGAATCCCATCAGTTTACTCTCAATATCCCCCTGCCAAAATCTGGCCAAAAAACTAAAATAACTATATCTATATTTTTTTTATTTTTTTAGGGTTAGCATTATACATAAAGAAAAATAACAACCCTCTTACGAGAGCAATGGGAAGAGAGAAACTGTATATGTGTATGTATGTTGGCGTTTTTGTGTTTTGTGAGTGTGTGTTAATGTGATAATGTATATGTAATGTCTCCTGTGGGACAGACTGGTTTCTGTTCACAAACTGCATCCTGTCACAATCCAATTACATTTCCATTTCCTGCTTGCCCTGTGGCCTTGTTGCCGTGCGTATTGTTCAAATACCGCAGCACAATTTATGCCTGACTATACAAGCATGCACGCACACACACACACACACTACATACATGCACACAAAAATTCAGCCTTTAACCACACTACTCCCATCCATGAAATATTCATTCAGACAGGGTATTTACACCAGTTAAGTGTCTTTCTCCGGGTTACCAGACAGCTCAGCACTACGAAAATAGGATAACAGCAGAAAAAAGGTAAGAGGAAGAGGAAAAATTGGGAAGGGAAAGGAAAGGAAAGGAAAGGAAAGGAAAGGAAAGGAA
>OOFE01013424.1:42350-56234 GCA_900323365.1 Monocentris japonica
TGTTTTGGGTTTGTGTATGGTAAATTCATGCAACTGTGTGCATGCATGTGTGGGTAACTTGTTTACATTTTCATTATTGCATGGAGAGTGTGAGTGTTTCTCTTTGGTGTGATAATGACCAGAGAAATGGTTCCTGCAACCATGATCATCCATGGACGTGGCACTAGGATGCAGTAGAGGTAGCAGGTAAGGCTTTGTGCTGTCCAGGACTGTTTGGACAAAGAACAGCACTGCAGCATGGATGGCATCTCTCACTTCAGCAGGATGTGTGTGTGTGTGTGTGCACGCCTGTGTGTGGCATTTTGACTACTATATTGATTTGTATGAAATGTGAGCACGCATTTGTTCACTGTTACTGGCTCTTAACACTGTGTGTGCATGAATCCTGTTGAGCATATGGAAGGTTGTAACTATGTGAGGGTGTTGTGGAATAGCCTGTTTCACCTCAGCATTGAAAATTCATAGCTGTCTATGCTCCTCTTTCCTCATAGTTCACAATCTGTACGCCATACTGATACACACACGTGATCGTGATCAGTACACAGACACAGTATCTCAGTTTTGTTACGGAATTTTGACACCATGGCAACAAACTTCTCATCTGGCGTGATAGTCATACTGAGTGTGAGCACAATATACTGGGCAAAATTGTTTTTCATGTTTTCACTTTTTCATGTTTTCCTTGTGAATGCCATTATCTCGGATAGACTTTCTGTGATGAGATTGTGTTGAATTAGGTAGGTTTTAATCGGGTGAAAACCTCGTAACTCCAATTTTGGTGCTCTTCATGTTTTAACATTTGAAGGATTACATGGTCTTCTAGAGGATGAGATTCTACAACACCTGAGTTGATGAAGTCCTTTCAAAACTAATTTGATAAACTCAAAAATGCATGGCCATCAAGCTATAAACAAGACTATTTTCCTTAGTTCCTGAAAAGTTGACATTTTGGAGATAAGGTTTTCACCAGAGATATGCAGAATTGGTAGAAATGTCAGGGAAAGCGGTATTCTGCCTGAATCCAACTTACTTCTATACTCCCTGTCTTTCACACACCATCTCTCATTCTCAGCATGTATAGTGTAGACTATTTTTCTTGCCTGTATTGGTCCTCTGTATTCTTTTCGTGTTGGAGTTAATGTTGGCTATATTCAGCAGCCCCATGTGAAACCTGGGGTCTCAGATCTCCAAGCTGGGCTCCTGCTCTATCCAGTGTGACGGAAATGTCCCATTATACTACATGAACAATGGAGCGCTTTACAAATCCCCTTATTTCATTGTATGCTCTCTCCACTGAGTGGGGCTTTAGCTCCTGCAGACACCAAGATCCCCTATTGGACAGCAATGGATCCTGGAGAGGAGAGAGAGAGAGGGAAGAACAGTGGAGGGAAAGGCAAAGATAGGCAAATGGACTACATAGCTTGGAAGAAGAAATCTAGTAGAGAGGTTGAGGAGAAAGAAATGGGAGGAGGAGGAGCAGGAGGACAGATGCAATGAGAATAGAAATGCAAAGAATGAGCTGTTAGGGGAAGGACAGTAGAGAGAGGAAAGGGGATGAGAGGAGACAGGAGGGGATAAGGTCACTTCCTGTGCCTGCCTTCCATCTGTCCATGGTGATAGCGCCCAGCATGCTCACTATGTGGGTCATTTCAATGAGGGATTGTTTGTAAATAAGATGGGCAAATTTCCATCTCATTGAGAGAGACGGAGCGTCTGAGTGTGGGTCTGTGATTGTGACAGTGAGGTTTTGCTGATTATGACACAACAGAGAGAGAAACCAGGAGCACACAACTGCGGACATGGTGTTTTTCTGCCTGGTTGGAGAGCAGTGACACACCATTCATCTTTATTCATACTGTTGACAGGAGCAGCCTTCAGCTCCCCCTGTGTGACCACCATCTCAACTCGCTCCTCTTTTCCTCCTCTCTTTCTCCTCTATCTTTCTCCTTCCCCTTCCCTCAGTTGCTGTCTTTCAATTTATGTGATTACTACAATGAGTTTACTTTGCATGGGAAAAATGAAAGTGAATGTAATCTGTTTTGCTCACACACAAACGTGTGCACACACACTTGCATGCAGACTACATTGGCCATGCACAGGATATAGATGGAAATCCAGTGCAGGGAGAGAATTGCTCCGTAATGAAATCCTTAATATGGTTACTGATGTTTTCCTCTGTCAGCACCAGCCAATCCAAACACAGCAATGACACCTACATAATGGTTCTCTCCTTGTGACTTCGTAACACACCATTTTTCCCTCCCCCAGCCCACGTGGCCTCCCTTGATAATCACAGTGCAGTGCTTTAGAGCGTTAATGATTAATCTAAGTTCATTTCTGGGCCTCGGCTGAGATGTCTTAAACACTATGATTAGCTTAGCTTCCGTCCTTTCAGCCCTCATCTAGAAGGTGTTTGATCTCCCCTAAAGCTCACCAAGAGCTGTGCTCCGGACGTCTTCAGCACAGACGCATCCTAACCGGATTAGCCACCCAGCCACAGTGCGCTCACTGGATCTGAACAATAGGAATCACTTGTTTATGCCAGGTCGATCCTGAGTCAAAGGCAATGCACCATGCCATGCTCGCTTCGGCCCTGTGGCTGCTCCAAGTGTGGGGCCGGCTTCACTAATTAGACTTTTGTTTGGATTAAATATTAATCCCTGTTCTGTAGTCAGGCAGCTCCCCCTGTCTAAGTGTATCTATCAGGCCAGAGACAGAGGGAAGGCCAGGGGGAGAGTGGCTGGGAGATAGGAATCAGGCTAACAGCTTACTTCTTACCCTGCACAACTTCACATCTCTCTCAAAGGAGATAACACTGAATCCTTTTAATTATTTCTTTGCATAGGATGCATGAAACACATTCAATAAATCTATCATGGGAACATTCACTATGCATGGGTAGACAAATTCTACAAACAACACGAGTCAAGGACACACGTAAAGGACATGCATGCAGTTCACAGGCAAACCCACAAGACAGACATGTGCAAATTTCATATTACACATTACACATCCCACAAAACAACACATCAAAACACACATCTAAGTACATACAGTGCAAGTGTGCACAAAGCATGTGAAATATACAAAAACACAAAAGAACAGTTTAATTATCTATGCATTCCTTTATCCATGAACAGAAGTGTGCAGTGGGTCACGGTGTTCACTTTGACAGGGCCTTCCTCTCCAATGTCTTGCTATTCAAGCATCAGCAAAGTTTAAAGATGGAATTGAGATCAGTATGCTATGTATGCTTTCAAATAAATTTGTACTTACTCAAATATATTGGTTTCCGCAATGCAGGGCACTGTTTTTATGTGTGTGCTGAATCATTTACATGGAGTGGCCTACTTTCTCAGCCATATCAGTGAAGTTGGATGTATGGTGAAAAGAAGTATCTGATAACCTTAGCCTCTAATTGGCTCTTAGTCTGACTGGTGTTGAGGAGCTTTGAGGCCTGACATGTTTAACATGGAAAATTTCTACAGTCTGCTGCCTGCAGCAGTCTTATCTCTTAGAGGGGCTCCATTTGAGTGGCCTGCAGAGCAGGGACTCAGTAGAGCGTAACTGACCAAAGAGAGGAGAGGAGAGCAGTGTGTGTTTAATCTCTCACGTGAACAGTGCCCTACTGTGTACCAGGCCTTTGGGTTGGGTTGACCAGGGCTTACCAGGGCTGGCCATGGCTCAGGCAGTGGTGCCATGGCACGTGGAGGTGCAGAAACCAGGACATTGTCCAGGGCTGGTGTGGTATAGAGTGAGAAATACAGGGTAAAAAGTGCCAAGAGCAGTGTCTGACAGCAGCCTAGTGGGGATTCTCTATGATCATGTAGTACAGTGTAGTGGGGATTACAGGAGTTGTCTGCACTTCAGTGAGGAAAATGTACACGTAGCAACACATAGGCATACACACATACACACACATACATAGATACAGTCTCATACAAACTAAATTAAATTAAGAAATTAAGATCATTCTTACTTTGTTGCAGGTGTACAAGCTATCTATATATCCAAGTTAACCCATGGCTTTCCACCACTTATATCCAGCTTTGCATCTCAGCCAGAAAAGAGAGAATAAATCAGGTCTAGTACTTGCTGGGCTTTTCTCTTCTGATGACAGTGAGAGAGCAAAAGTGTCTTCTTGGTTGAAACCAGACACTAAGGCAATAAGTGCTGTGTAAATGAGCACCACTCTGATCATGAGGTCATGGCTCAACTGATGATCCTACTCCATATTGATTGGCTGAAAACCATGACTCAGAGCTTGGGCAATTTTAGATAGGCTGACTCCACTGACTGGGTTGGCTGGGAGGCCATGTCTGTTCAGTCGTAAGCACGCAGGTGCATTAACTGTGTCAAACCTGTCCAGCTACTACTCACTACACAGGAGCACAATGGAAAGTTCAAATATAAAGAGGTGATTTATCTACTGTGTGGGTTGGTGTATACGTTCACTTTTGGTTTCTGTACGCATTGCAGCTCTTCAAAGGCTGTGAGAAGTCACACCCTACAGGCATTTCCTGCCATCTTGTTAGGTCTGTCCTTGCAAACAAGATTTCCTCCTAGAGCAGAGACTGTCCCCTTCAGCTGTGGTCTCACCCCTTTCTCATGCAGCAGCTGAGATTACCCTAACAGCAGGCAGATCCAATCAACACAATAAAGCATCCAGTGATAAACACTCTCTCTCTCTCAACCTATCTTTCTATTCCTTCCCCTCCCTCTTTATGTATTTGGTCTAAATACGGCAAATTACTTGATAAAGGAGTAATTGATAAAGTAATCTGATTAAGGAGCCAGTGGACATAAAACACCTTCAAGCCTTTATCACTCTGGATTTAATTAATGAACACTCTCCCTCCCCATCCTGCATAGGGTTCCTCAGTGGGCTATTTTGCTGATAACCATATACTTCTGTTTGGGTGTTTGTTTGTGTCTGTGTGTTGTGGGTGGATCTCCCAGGGAGTCAGCACCGAGGCTGCCGGCTACAGGGCTGCATGCACAGACAATCTTCAAAGAAGAGTGACTTTTTTTTTTCTCTCCTCAGTCTGTGTTAGAGTAAGTCACTCTCTGAGGTGTCTTAGCCAAAAGCTATTTTGGACAGACAGTTTCCTCTCAAGACTTTAATCCTTGGGACATTTATAGTAGATATCGAGTAAAGCCAGGGGAAATGCGTCATTCTCACAGGGGAAGGACTTTCCATTCCTTCTTTTATTATGATGAGTGAGATTTAGATTTCTTTCGTTAAATTTAGGGTTAGGGTTAGGGTTTTCTTAATCCACAGGCTTGTTGGTTGAGGAAAGTTAATGTGGCCTTGCTTTTGATAGGGCAGAGACAAGGAGGATGTTGCTCCCCTCTAAACTGACAGAACAGAGGTACTGAGGAGTTGCTGAATGTTGCACCACCTGTGCTTTATGAATTCCCTTATTCATTAGTTCATCAGTGGTCCAAGGACAGTTTTCATGCAAAGCTACTGTCAGTGCATAGCTTCTCACAAATTCTCTTTCACACAGGCACTTCTACCACACATCGCACTTTGTCATATACAGTACCTACCTGCACACACACATATACACACACACACACACATTTTATTTTAATCCACACATTCTTCACCAAGAAAAACCTGTAATCGACCTCAGGACTTAGACTACAGCAGGAGGTTATTTCCTTTTTTGTCACCTTCTAACATGTCAGATGTCAAAGGTATATTTTATTTTCAAGAGCATCAAAAAGAGTCAGAGCTTTGGGAACCTAACGCCAAGGAATCTGGATTAATGAGGTTGTGGGAAGAAGAGAAAGAAAAGTGCAACAGCATCCTAAGTAACTCAGTGACACCTAACAGAGAGAGGGAGATGTAAAGAAACCCCAGACATCATCATCCCCAGTGTGGGTCACACCCAGCTTTAGATTCCATTCAGTTTACATGAATACTGTCAAACATGTATAGACGCATGTTGTTGGTGCACATTTTTTTACAAATGTGCACAACCACAGTATTCGTAGCCCTGTGTCAGCACCTGACTGTCTGGCCTGGTATTGTCACCGTCGCCGGGGTAATTTGTGCTGTGTGTGGAGTGCGGCCTGACACGATTGTCCCTGGCAGTCAGGGAGCGGAGAGTATTTGGGTTAGAGAAGATAATCCACTCACCCCCAAAGAGGATTGGAGAATCTCACAGGCTTTGATGAGTTGGGCTGGTGTTGATTTCACATCACAAGAACAGGACTGTTTGTGACACAGCCTGGGCACTTCCTCACATCCACCACCTCACTGACAGCATCACGGGCAATTATTATTGCGCTGGAGAGAAAGGAGGAGGTAGAGAAGGATAAGGGAGGAGAGGAGTGGTGAGATTGTTTTGGTGTCTTTGCTCCTTATCTCTCCACAGATCCCAGGGTTCAGAGAGATGATGTGATAATTGAGGCTGTGCCGACGGAGGCCAGGATGCTGCAGTGCTAATGAGCGTACTCTAAGCTCAGCGATCATCCCCCAAAACAAATCATGCATTTACACTAAGAAAGGAAAGGACAAGCACAAGCATGTTCAAGCACACCATGGTCCACTGTGCCAAAGGATCTTGTTTATTTACAAAAAAGGGAGCACATATAGAGCATTGGTGATCAGAGAGAGGAATATAATACACTTGTATAAGGAAACAATGAGAAGAGAGGTGTGTGTGTCTGTGTGTTTGTTTGTGTTAGCAAGCATACATTCCTGTATGTACCTGTGCACAAGCTCCCAGGTGCATAGACTTAATTGGTCCAGAGGTCCAGGACCACCCTGGTGAGTGAGACAAGGGGTTTCTGTCATGCTTCCCTGAACTTAACCTCAAACAGACACAGAGACTTAATTCTTCAGCATGGACATTAAAACTGTAAGCAGTACAGATATGTCTAAGTGTCTAAGGCAACTCTTATCCCCAGAAGGAAGGGGATTTTAATTAAGGGGAGACAAAGCCTTTAATAAACCAGTCGCACACTAAACAATGGCTGCATGCTGCTGTCTCAGAGATTCAGTTTTACGATGGCCCTCTTGTTCATGTGGAACTGATTCCAATTGATTTCGATAATGCTTACAACAAAATGTCTGTGATATACCAAAGGCTACAACTCATTTCTATAATTATCATATAAATGCCATAAATGTAAGTTTCTTTTATTTTAATCCTTTTCTTTGAAACGATTCTGTGATGGGATCTAGAATAAAGAGCCCCAAGATCTTGCATTAGGTGGTCAGAGATTGAAAAATACAAACAGACAGACAGAAAAACAGTTGCACCCGAAACCTTCTCAAATGTGAAGTGTGGGTTCATTAATCCTTGGTTAGGTATTTGGCCAGGATTGTCTGTAAGATTTATATAAGTGGAGCTGTCAACAGTATTTGCCAAACTCCACTGACTGTGGTTTTCCATTTTCCACTATGAGAATGTTGTCTCAAGCTTTCATTCCATATAGTCAGCTTGGCCCAAAGTAGCATAGGAGAGCCTATCAAGGGGGGTTGTGTGTGTGTGTGTGTGTGTGTGTGTGTGCACATACATGCGTGTGTTTGCTTGCATGAGCGTTTGTAAGAGGAGTTCCAAATCTTTACGAGTAATTCATTGAGAGCCTCTTGAAGGTAATGATGTGCTGCTTTACCAGTAGTGTTTTATAGCTAATGTGCATCCAGCTTTAATTCCTCTAATTGATGGTGAGTGACATGAGGAAAGCTTCTGCCTCTCTCCACTGCAGCACTGCCCTCTGCTCTTGATTGAAATATTGTGCAATTCAACCACTTCTCTCAGTTAAGTGCTATATTGCTGCATTGACATGCTTGATAGCATTCAATTTACTAACTCTGAATTAACAAGAATAGCTCACAGTAGCACACTCCATACACCGCTCCACAAATACACATACATGCATAAGACACACACACGCACACACACAGCATAGCACTGTTATGTCATAGGCTATGGGTTGAGATCGATAGGCACTTCAGCTGGGTGTAATGCTCTATCTAACTGAGAGAGTCAGACTCATGGCTACAAGTGAGATATAGAACCCACTTCAAGATGAAATGTATTTCTCTCTGAAATATGGACAGAGTGCATGACCTGCTCAGACAGCTCTGTTATTGAGACAAAATGATGCTTCTGGTGAAGTGGTGCCCCTGGAGGGCCAATGGCCTTCCTGAGTTGGATGCTGTTTCTGGGCTCAAATGGCTCACTGGCATGTAATACTGGTTCTTCTATTTATGGCTTTCCAAATGGCGTATCATGTCTGATGGACACCATTTTACCTGCCTTTTACTTCACCCTCCATTTTGACTCTATTGCCTGATGTCTTCCATGTATAATCCAGTGATACTCAGCCCATCTACACTACACCACAGGAGAATGGATACAGCTTTTCTTGTATTTCTGAGCTACTGTTGAAGCTGTGCCTGGGTTTGATCCAGCTCATTAAAACCCAGTTAATGTTTGCGCTGATGGCTCCACAGAGACACCCAGAGAGACAAGCCAGTGTTATTCATGCTTCTGATGAAGCGTCAGCTCAAAGCCTTTATGGCTTTCAAATGGAGGAAAATTCTCAGACAATACAATATCCTACTCTGTAGGGATATCTTCAGTTCACGCACAAACATTCTCAATTCAATATTGTCAGTGTGAGAAGCCTACGTGGTGGTAGCATACCGTGTGTGTGTATGTGTGCTTGCATCCATGCGTGCATCTGTTTGTGTATGTGAGCGTGTGCATGTGTTTGTGTCTGTGTGTGTGTGTGTGTGTGTGTCTGTATGCCTATTCTGTAAGTGTTTTTATGCTTCAGTGACTGCTGACAGGGAGAAGACACTTGGAACCTAGGAATTGGATTATTTTTGAGTAAATAACACTGACGTTTTCTGATGTTTTCTATTCAAGGGTTGTGTCAGTTACCCATTCTCTCTCCAGTGTAACGTGTGTTTGCTTACATTTCTATTCCATCATCTGTCAGAGATGCTTGCCCAGAGCCACCAACAAAGCTATCCTACATGTGATTACAGATACAGTCGCAAAGCAGGTATGCAAGGAATAGAAATGAAGAGCTAAGGCCCCGAGATACACTTCTGTGTGAGAAACTTTTCCTTTCCTTTATGAGAGTAAATATGGCATTTGTGGCACTTTCTCAGAGGTATTATATGAAATGTGAGTGAAAGTCAAGAATTATATTCTGCCATAACATTTGTGGCTATGGCCTGCTGTATTGGCTGTGTGCTATTGAAGGAGGATGTTGTTTGCTGTGTTAGTTGTGTGTTGTGTGAGTGTTGAGGTCAGATAAGCTTTCTGTGTGTGAGGAAGTCCCAGGGTAGATGGCAGAGGTCAGCATGAAGCAGCCCCAGGCTAGAGGAGATGCTGAAGTCAACTCACATTAATCAGGGGTCTTGAGATTCTGACCTTTCCATTAGATCTCAACATGCTGTTGTAGGCTGCTTTCTCTCCACACAACAGATCAATGCTGAGGTGCTATACATTTGGGCCCAGCAGAATCTTGGACGGCTCAGTGCTGCAACAGCTTTCTCACCATGTAGTTCATGACAAAATCTTAGTTGGTTTATGAAAATAAACGATCATTGAGAAGAGATGAAAGGGTCATATCATCAATATCACCATTCCATCAACATGTTCAGTTTTTAATACACAATTGTAACCCCTGGTTGTGTCATACTGACCTACCGACTGAGTGATTTGAGTTTGGGACTGACCCTTGTTTTTTATGTGTGTGCAGGTGTAAAGGGGCTTCTCACTATGGGCTCTCAGCAGACAGGAAGCGGCGTTCGCAGGAGGGCGACTGCACCGACAGCACATCAGAACTCACCGTCGCTACACTGCCCAATGATGGTCCCACCTCTGCCGCAGTGGCTCTCCTATCAGATGAGCCCGGCCTGGTCAATCCCGCCTTTGACCCTAGCATGGAGGACAACAGCCAATCAGGCAGTACCACCAGCCTGGCAGCTCGCAGCAGCACCAAGAAGAGTGAGTGTGAGTGGACGAATGGATGTTTGTGTATTTATGTGTGTGTGTGTGATTATGTTCATGTTTGTAGTGCTGCATGAAGTTACCTGATTGAGAGCGAGAGGACAGAGTGTGTGTGTGTGTGTGTGTGTGTGTGTGTGTGTGTGTGTGTGTGTGTGTGTGTGTGTGGGTGCTCAATGTTTGTCAGAATGACAGATTGAAAATCAATAGAGAGTAGAAAGCCTGTGGTGGCTTTCTAGTCACAGTTACATAGTCTCTTAGTCACAACCACATGCCAGTGAACTCTGTTTAAACATACATTCACACCCTCAGACTCTCACAACGTATAATCCAGGCAATCATTCACTCTCAAATACAGTCTTTGTTCTCCCTAATGGTCTTTGATAGAAATCCTATTAGCCAATTAGCTCTACTGACTTGTTTTTTTCAGCAATCTATAAAGTCTCTCTTTGTGGAACTTTATAGAGTCGAGAACAAATGGAAGAAGAGGTAGTTACCGCAGATATAATATAGCTAACGCAGGTCTGTTAATGCTGAATGAGGCGATCACCGCTCTCCCTCCATTTTTCCCACCTGTGAAACCAGGAGCCTGTCACAAGGGTTGCTCTCTCCCCCACCCCTCTCCCTTCTCTTAACGTGAGTGTACAGCCGGTGGGGACACTGAATGACGCTGCACCAGCACTTTAGGCCCGGCCGGCTGAGCGAACCACCACCACCACGAGCGCCACTACTGCTGAACAAGCTGTCAGCTCCAGAAGCGGCTGGCGCTTTTAAAGAATAATGTGGCTGTCAGGAGCCCTCGCATCTCCCCAGGCCCGCAGAGGGAGGGAGGGGCGCTGCAGAGGCTCGCTGCCCCATGCTCAGTGCAGCCAGACTGGGGCTGCTGCCTATCCACTGCAGCCCCCTGAAGCATGTCTTTCTTTTTCTCTCCTGAGAAAATCAGAGTGCCACACATTCTCTCTGGGAGGGTCTGAACCCTTGTCTAAGACATGGTCACATGCTAGAGTCTATGGGTGTGTTACATCACTGCTGCAGTTTACGGAACGTATTACAAACTATCCTAGGCACACATTCATTGACATTTGCCATTACTTTGGTTTATTAATCAATAGGCCACAACAACTGCAAGCAGCTCTTTTATCCCATCCACATATAGATGCATTATTTGAGCCCTGATCTGAACTAACTCTCAACAAATAAATCTCATCAGAGTCAAATAATGAACTGGGAACATACCTACTCTGAGCCATAAATGATGTTTCTGGGAGTAAGCAATGAGGAGGCATTTGATTGGCTGCGAGGAGGCAGATTCAGACATGTCCGGGCTTGTTGAGGCAGAGTTAATCTATAAAGTGCCTGCCTTTCTCCCCTCTCTCCTTCTCAGTCAGAAATTTTGACCGTTCCTCAGTGAGGAGCCGCTCCTTCAGGAGGCTGAACCGGGCATTCAGTGTCCTGCGGAGGACCAAGAGTGGCAATGCAGTGAGCAATGAGACTGCTGAGGAGAGAGACAATGCCAGAAATGCCAGCGTACCACAGGAAGGTATGGATCAAGAGCCACCACAAGGTGTTATCTTTGTACAATCACTATTTGTCTGTGTATTTCTTTAATGTGTGAATTGTGTATGAAATGTATGTACATGAAATTCTTATATTTATTTTTTTGTCAGTGAAGTTGTGTCTGGGTTGTATGATGTCACTGCTGTGTCTGCACTTTTTGATTCCTCATAGAGGGTTCCAGAGAGAGTGCATGGGTTTGCTAAACGTGTACTGTATTGTGTGTGTGTATGTGTTGGTGTGTGTGTGTGTGTGTGTGCGTGCATTTGAATGTGTATGTGAATGTGCAGTTTTCCCTTGGCTGTGTGAGGAGGTTGACTCGGCTGGGAGCCTGCAGTGTAACTGTAGCATATGTTCCTTTAATAATTCAGCAGCAGATTGCATAAGTCCACTGGTCCCTCACCAGAGAGGGATCAGATGGGAGAGTGGTAGCCTGAGGCACTCTAGACAGAGATGCGCTACAGGGGTAACTAGAGACAGGGCCAATGACCTGCTCCCTTCCCATCACCTCCTCCTCTCTTTTCCCTCCTCCTTCTCCACCTACCATTCTCTTCTTCTTCCATATCATCCCCATCCTTCCCGTTGTCCCTCTTCTCCTTATCCTTCTGCTTCACCTTCTTTTTCCACCCCCCTCAACCTTCTACCCCTCCTTCTCTCCCTGCTCCCCTACTCCATCTAGTCAGGGTCAGTGGGGTTGCACCACATGACAGCTAGATGGAGAAGCCCCGAGGGCCAGATAAAGGACCTTGATGGAGAGCCTGAGGTAGAGGGTAGTGTTGTTGGCATGATGGATCCATACAATGTGATGTACTAAATAAAATACTGTTGGTTATGCACTAGTGATATTTGACACAACATCTACAGTGTGACCCTGGTGAGAGTAGAGCATAGAAGAAGAGAAAGTAGGCTCGACTATTAGAGAAAACCTTGGAGAATCCGCTTTATCTTGAAGTAAAACTACAGCCGTGGTGAGAGGACGAGGAGGAATGTGGGATTGTGTAAGAATGAGGGATGACGAATGATCAGGGACCAGATTATTCTCTGAGGCTATCACCAAGAAGGCTGAGAGAAAATGTTAAATATTCATTGCATCCCACTGGAGAGACAAAGATAGACAGAGAAAGAAGTAGAGATAGATCCAATCCATAAAGAACAAATGGAGAGAATGAGGAGATAAGGACACAAATAAAGGGACAGAAAAGTGAGTGAGAGAAAGTGAGACGAAGGGATGGAGAAAGAGGTTAAAAGGGTGTGCAAAGGAAAGAAGGAAGGGTTACATAATAGCTGCAGGTCTCTGTGGCTCTCCTCCCTTGAAGTAATCTGTTGTGATAAAGACAAAATATTGACTTTGGAATGGAGAAAGTGCAGCGTGAGTGGAACAAGTCACTGAGGCTATGGAGCTAGAGCTATAGAGGAAGACAGCCCACTGAGGACTAGGGATGGAGAAACAAAAACACTGCTTGGAACCAAGACTGACAGAGAAAGTAAAAAAAAAATAGATGAAGAATACATCTTCTCAGCTAGTTACTGGCCAAGGCTGTTGGCCGAAATAGTCACCACCTATCCCCGCCCTCCTCTACAAAGTCCAGTCCAGCCCAGATGTGTCATTCTGCTGTTAACAAGAACTTTCCTCTGGGAGGGGAGCTCACAGGAACAACAGAATGAGATAAAACTAGTATACATCCTTTTGAGGACTGATAAGGTTTGTGGTAAGGTTTGTGTGCATGCATGTGCACATGTATAGTCCAGCATTCATTGTTATGGCAGAAAATATTGGTTGGTTTGTGAGCATTGTGTATCTGTACACAATGCATAAAAACAATTTATTTTAAATTTTGTTTTTCTTAAAACAAGTGAAAAAATCTGCTAATCGGGTGAAATAATTTCCATTGTTTTCAATGCAAATCAAATTTCTTAAATTGAGCTCTATTGTCTTGATACTGGTGAAGTGACCTTTCAAGATCTTGTTACTTGTTTCAATATAACTTGGAACAGGTGAAAATGCATTGGAAACAAGTGAAATGATCTCACCCCATTGGCAGATTTGTTCCACTTATTTTAAGGGGTGGCAGGTTGGCCTAGCGGTTAGAGAGACCAACCTGTGACCAGAGGGTCACTGGTTCAATCCCCAGCACCACCAGGGGGGTGTATTCCAGCTGTGAGCTGGTGATCTGAAAATGACTGGTGTCACAGCTACAGTGCCCACCAACACTGCCAAAGTGCCCTTGAGCAAGGCACTTAACCCCAAACCACTCCAGGCACACTGTTCATTGGCTGACGCCTGCGCTCTGACCTCTGACCTGAAAAATGCATGTGTGTGGTGTAATGTGTGTGTGTATATATC
>OOFE01013428.1:0-17674 GCA_900323365.1 Monocentris japonica
CAGCCGCGTGATGTTTCCCTCCAGGAGGCGGCGCTGGACAATGCTGTGAGGTTGCTGGAGCGGTAGAGATGCAAGAGGAAGGGATGGCAGAGGAGGTGGAAATGGAAGATTACTTTACAGGAACTGGTCTCAGGCCAAATGTGCAATTTTACAGCAAAGCATTAAGTACTGTTCAACTGATACGGGTTTTTGAAGGCCAATACTGTGACTTTTCACTGTTTATATTTGATCATTTTCATGCCAAGAAATTCCTCCATAATTGTATTTTTGGCAAGGTGGAAAAGCCTAAAGCTCTCCATTGAAACCCAGAATATAACTACTACTATCACTACTACTACTACTACTACTACTACTACTATTACTAGAAGAAGAAG
This sequence comes from Monocentris japonica, assembly GCA_900323365.1. Classification (NCBI taxonomy): domain Eukaryota; kingdom Metazoa; phylum Chordata; class Actinopteri; order Trachichthyiformes; family Monocentridae; genus Monocentris; species Monocentris japonica. The sequence continues at coordinate 375 of OOFE01013428.1, forward strand.
AAGAAATCATATTCATGTATACTTGTGTCTATTATGAATCCAGTCAAAATGTCACATTAGAATCAGTTCAGGTTAAGGGCTTCACAGTGTAGTATTGATCAAGTCTACAATAAATATGTATTCAAACAAACTGCATCATATCCATCATATCAGAGGTGGACGACACTGACTGACTAATATTTTTAAGGCTTTTTAAGGCCAATTCGTCAAATCAATATATTGGTCTAACCCGACTACTAAGGTTGAGTTTTGAGAAGCGAAGATTAATTTTGGATTTAGGAACTTGTGCATGCTCTCAGTACGAAATCTTCTCTCTCTCGGTTAGTCACACAGAAACACTTTCAACCCTCCTTACTCTTACTAGCAAAAGCCTATTGCACAGTGGCAAAGAGACAGCCTTTATATTACCATCCCATTGTATGTATTCAATAGAAATATGTTTGGCTGAACATGGAGTTCAAAGTAGATTTCCACCCTTTTCAAAACAACATGAACTGGCTAAATTGGGTGATGTTTCTGGACCATATCAAAAATAAATTGTGTTTGAGCTGCCTGCACCTCCGTAATCACATTTCTGTTCACCAGTACAGAGTTACAGGCAGTACTTGTTGTATTGTAAGAGGCCAGCATGCAGGTCACCCAACTCCAGCAAGTGCATTAATAAAACACGGAGCATTTCCTTTCAAGGTTTTTTAACACTAAAACTACCAAGATGCAGTACTCTAATCATGAAAAATATGAAAACGATTCATTAGCTTTATAAACCATTGTACTTAGTGTACATAGTATCAAGAATAGGAGAATTGCAATGACAATGACACTACACATCATAATTTTCAAGCATTGGATCAAATATTATGTTTTGTGACCAGTGATTTCTGCAACATTTCCCTAAAAACTATAGTTGGGTGGTGGGTGGGGGCTTCAATAATTTCTATTAAACAGAAAGTGGATGCTATTCTCCCTTGCCCTGCTCAAAAACAACACTTTTATTGTCTGACTCAGTTTCTAATTGTTTTTCAGTTTTATTTATCGCGGGAAAGATGGCTGAGCATGCACGCTCTTTCTCAGCAATGCCCCGCTTCACATTCACACAATCACACTGCAGACCGCAATTCAAATGTGCTCAATAGATATTTGCAAATGCACAATCCTATTCAGTCCTATTTAGGTGCACAACAATGGCCAGTGTGTATTGCTGTTAAAGGTTATCCTACCACAAAGCTGCCACACCCACAGCTACACAAAGATATACACACATCATAGAACAGTAAAGGCACATAAAAGTGGCATATTGAAAACAACATCATGAAATGGTTAGCGTTGGGTTGAGTCTCATAGAGGCTATCGCTGTCTATTGCTCCGTCAAAGAGTGTCTTGCCTTCTTCGGTCTCTCTCTTCTTTTCTGATGCAATCAACAGGCCACTTAGCTCAGACACTTTTAAAGAAATTGGAATGTCTATCCACTTCATAATGTTGCCGCTGTAAGAGATGACAGTGATTTTCTCTGATCAGGGAGGTCATTCTGGGTCAATCTGTACCGTGGTTTGAGTTCAATGAAAAATGCTGGACCGTCTCATGTGAGAAGAATCTGGGAGAAGCTTCAGTTCTTATGAGATAGTGGGTGGGTGAGCACAGCACCGTGAATCAGCCTGGAAAAGCAATTTGTTTTCATTCCCTCAACAATGACATGCTTGTGCCAGTGCAAAGACAGTATGCTGTGTTTTTGCATTCTGTTAGGAAAGAATCGTATTGTATTGCATATGGAATGGTGCATTACAAATCCTGACCTTGCACCCATGAGGGAGCTCTATCCAATAGCCGTGGCTGTGTGACTGCAAGAGAAAGAGAGAAAGAATTGGCACAGGCCAGACAAATCAGGATGAGAAGGATATTCTGTTCCCTAATTCTCTTCACGTTACTCATCATTGTTTGATGTTGCCTTGGTTGGATTCATTGTATCCACAGTGATTCTGGAAACTGCTGCCATACTATTCTTGTCCAGAAATTGAATGAAGGCAAAGAGAATTTCAGAAGCCGCTGAGCAGCAACAGAGAGAGAGACAGACGGAAAACTAATAAGAAAAGACACAGGGGCCCAGAAGACCGATGCCCCATAACCTTAGCAACGTTAGCAGTAATAGTGTCATCTCAAGCCTGGCCATGTCTGGGTCTCAGTGGGCTGTCCTCATGTTCCAATGACGCTTCATTACTGACTTCCATCTATGCACCAGCAGCTCAGGACACCCCCACAGGTCATCGAGGAGTCACTTCAGATGCCGCTGTTTTTCTGAACCATTTCTGCTCTATACCACCTTTTCTTTTCTGTCAAGTCATTTAGTCTCACCTTCAGTCTTCAAATTTTATGTCTCTTATTAAAACCAGACAGATGGGGTGAGATAATGCCAGTTATTTCTGTTGCAGTTTCACTTGTTTCAAGAATTGTCCAGCAACAAGTGTCATTATCTCAAAACGAGGCAGAAACAAGGACGATCACTTCACTAGCGCCTTCTCAAGGCCTTGTGGTTTGATTCAAGGCAATTGTTGAACAAATGTTCATCTCACCCCATTGGTGTTTTGTTTTGAGAAAAATAAGGTTTTAAGATTCAATGCTTGATTATAGCCTATTCATCATGCTGCTCTCCATTGAGCCACAAAGCGGTTGACCCAAAGGGTCAACCGACCATCACCACCTATTCCTCTCCAAGCTCCAGCTGTGGCTGAGCAGTGTTTAGCTGGATTATAAACAAGCAGTGATGATGGCTTCTTCTCCTCTCCTCACTGCAGGAGCTTTCCCAGAATAAGCCTCTTCACAATGCTTGACATCCACACAAATCAAATTCAATCAGCTGGACTGAATTGTTACCATCATTGTTATTGTCACATTGTCCCTTTTCTCCTAGCAAAATTTTCTCTCTCTCTCTCTCTCTGTTAGTACAATTGGCAGTGGATGAGTTGACCTCTCTCTCACCACAGCCGCTATCAGCACCTCAAGTACCTTAAGTTCACCTCCAACTGGGCACTAGACCAGGCATGCCTAGTAAAGACTGCATTCACCTACATGATAAAAGTAATGAAATTATCACAATTCACTGGCTAATTCACACACTCTAATAAGCCAGGTGACAGTCCACTTGCTCCTGCTGGCGTGGGAATCAGCAAAGATGTGGAGAATACAATTTTTTACAGTGAGATCCTTTTCCTCTCCTGGTAGCGCGTCACTTTATAAATAGATTTATTTAATGATAAGAATGGGACAAGCTTGTCAGGCTTTAACAGGCTGACATGCATGATAACATGAGTGGTGATTTGGGAGAGGGAGAGAGCAGCAGGAAAACAAAATGAGGACGGAAGGAGAGAGCCAGAGAGTTTGATTAAGAGTTTGATTGGCTGTTAATAGGGTTTTAAAATTTCACTGTCTAAGTTTTCCCTGCTCTGCATTCCCATCAGACTGGAAGAAAGGAAACAGAGTAGATTGAATCTGACAGCCAGTAGACACAATGTAATTTTTTCTCTCTCTCTCTCTCTCTTATCCCTGATGGCGATCATCTGTTGCTGTTGAGATCCCATGAGTTCTCCACCCACACTAGGGTCAGCTTGCGAGGAAAATCGCGTTAACAGTTCACTATGACACCCTGGTCAGAGGTGTTTCGCGGATCTAGCACTTGTCTGTGTTTCAATGGAGAGCCAAACTGCGCAGAGACTCCCATAACAATTTGTTGTGTGACAGTCGTCGTCTCTTTGCTTCTTCCGTGATAACACCTCCCGAGTTGCTGCAAATGTCTCACCTCATTCCATCGACTGCTTGTTAAATTGAGAATATTTCAATCTGCATCACTCCCTCCTCTGCATAGAAAACTGTTATGACATCTAGCAAATACAGAGCAGCCAGTGATGCCTCGTGGTTATGTTGTTCATCATACATTATGCTTCATGCTTCATTTGACGATGCATTCTCTACTGGCGAAGCAGCTGAAGGGAAATCGGCATGCTTGACTGACTTCAGTCTAATCTATGTCCTCATCTGTCATAGCATGCAGAGTGAATTTGAATCATTTGATGCATCATAGATGTTGTTGTGGCAGTTGAATTAAACCTTGACTATAATCTCTTTTGCTTAACAGAGAATGTGTGGCATTGATTTATTGTGCTGCTGTTAACACCATGGATCTTTCTGCCCCTCTAGATACGTCTCTGAGACATTGCCTTCTGCTTTTTCTTGTTTGAACCCAAAGCTCAGCATTAGCTGGATCACTGCCATTCTGCAATAGGTCGTTTAAGGTTATTTAATTAAAAGTTATTTCCTTCAGGTGAGTTGAAATGTTCACCTACTCGCAGTAATTAAACTTATTCATGCTTGTTTATGTTGCTCTTTGACATTAAAGGAAATGTTCACTTTTAATGGGATGTTTTGGTTTGGCAAGCTGTGCTAAACTCAGGTTAAAACTGATAGCTTCATGCACACACCCACACACACACTCACACTCTGTCTCTCTCTCTTGTTTTTCCATTGTGTCCTTTAATACCTAAGCTGCTGCTGATTTTGCTGATTTGAATCCAGTGGTGACCCATGAACACTAACAGTGTGTCCCAGTACAATCCGGTCTCCTGCCAGTGGGACAGAAAGACAAGTGTCAGTGTATGACGCCAGCGCTCCCTTTGTCGTCCGCTGTCTCCCTCTCTCCCTCTTTCTCTTTTTATGTCTCTCCCTCTCTGTGTGAGATTAGAAGCTGATTGCCATGTGGACTAATTATCTGACTTCAACCGGCTCCTCTCTCTCATCCCCGCCAGTCACGTGGGCTCTCTAATGCCCTTTCTCATTCTGACGGAGGTCCCCGGCAGCTGCCTTCCTGTCACGCTGACCAGGAGGCTGCAGCAGCCACACATCTGCTCCTCTTGACTTCCTCTTCATTTTCATTTTCTCTCTCAGTCCTCCTTCTCTCTCCATATCCCCTCTCAGCTCTTTCTCTGCCTTTCCCCTTTTTGCCTTCACTAAATCCTAAGCTATGACAAAGTACCTGTAACATCATTTGGCAGCAAAACTTTAAAGCCTGCTTATATCGACTTAATGTCCGCAGGCAATGACTGATGACTGAAAAGATATCATCATTGCCATACCCAACTGACACCCATGTGTTGCTCTCCGTCTAAACTCCCACTTCCTCTGCTTCCCCTCTCCCTTGAAATCCTGCATTCTCCCGTCCTCCCACAGCCTCCTCCTTCCTCTGTTGTTGGTTTGTTTTGTCGTTGTTGTTGTCGTGGGGTATTTTTAGCCTCCTGTCTCCCTACACAGCACTTGGAGCTGCTGATGGAGAGCGTTGCCGCCCCTCCACAGCTCCAGATGGCCGAGAGAGAAAGAGAGAGAGAGACAGGGGGGCTCAGGCTACCTCCCCAGCCCACCTAATTGTCCCGACGCTAATAATAAGCCTGTATCCGAATCAATTTAGCACAGCTTGTTTTGGAGGGTACAGGCGCGGAGGAAAATGCCAGCAAAATCACATTGAGTGACAGTGTCGCATTTTGCTTGTCACTTTGAAGTGCTACTTTGGCTTGTTGGGAATCCAACGGGTGAACTGAGATGCAAATGAGTGGTAAAACCTATGAGATACACACGTTTGAATAAAAGGCCTCCTGCTCTTACAAATCCAAGCACACACTAGACCACTTAAGTCCTCAAGTCCACTTCACACACTGGATCCTCTATATTAGAAATATCAAATAATGGACTTGAGGCTCTCTCATCCTTTCATTAAGGAAAGGAGGATGTTCTGCAACAAGCCTACACTGGAGCTCTCACTGCACTCAGAAATACCTGGAGCCTCCCAATTAGACAGACCTCACTCAATTACACACACACACACCAGACTCACTCACTCATCGGTAAGAGAGGTAGACGAGGAAACGGAAGGATAAGTCGGTAATGGGGAAAGAGGGAGATAAAGAGTAAAGCTACAGGAGAGAGAGCTGAGAATGTGGGTTTGACCAATACGTGTTTTTAAAGGCCAGTGCCAATATTTTTTAATTGAAGCTATCTAGATGAGAAGGAATCAGTGTTTCCCCAGAATTGTATTGTTGTCTGGACGGAAAAGCCTTTGAATTAGCATTAGCATTAGCATTAAATGACACTGAGACTCTCCATTGAAACCCATGCAAGTGGGATTCAGGTTTTACATATTACTGCCACCCCTGAAGCTGTTAAGTAAAAATAAGGAAGAACCTCTATCATGTCGGAGGTGGACCACACTGATTGGCCGATATCTGACCTGTTAATAAAAGGTCAATTGGCCTGATATATTGGTCTAACAGTAGATGGGCAGAGAAAGGTGTAGTGCATTGATTTATTTTGGAGTAGCTTTTGGGAGTGCATAAAAAGCAGTGAGGTGAGACAGTAACTTGGGCCAAGCTGACCTTGTTTCCTCACTCATTCTCTCCCATTTACATCCATCTGACATCTACACATCTAGCTTCTGCAAGTCCCTGGCTGCATTCATGCAAACTGGCCCTACTAAATCCTATATCCTCCTTGATCCCCAGTCTTGCATCCCTGTATCGCTCTTGCACTTGAACGGTGGCCTGCGTTTGCCTGTTTTCACGCTCACCGCTCCCTCACACTGCAGTACAGTGTGGTTGGAGTGATGCTGCTGCTGAGAGTAAGAGGGCCTCGGGCTAAAGAGCAGCAAAACAAATTCACTCTTATATAACAGGTTCCACTGCCGAATTACAGACTGCATACGACAGGCCAGCTAGCAGAAATGAATAGAAACTGGTTACAGATAATAGGTCTGCGTGCTGCTCTGACACTGCCATACAGAGAGAGACAAAAAATTAAGATGACAATTTTATCAATTTAGTAGTTTAGTCGTGGATAACAGGTGATTGAGAGGATTTTAATGTCATAGATAATGCAGTAGATACTGGCAAGTGAAAATATGAAGGCTTACTTGTAGATAGACAGAGAAACAAATAGGCTTGACACCCCCGATCCAGATGACATCACCACCCTAGTAGAGGCAGACAGACTGCTGTTTTTCTGTCAAGGTTTTGCCTGTCGTGCACCTTAGGGAACAACATTCTGCTCTCTTTCCATTTAGCACAGCCATGTCTATTGAAAGCCTGAAGGATTATTGTAGCTGTCTGCACATAAGAGATGCAGGCACGGTGAAGGAGTACTGGCAATCGCCGCTGCTTCTTCAAGTTCCCAAGGCTATTATAACATGGAGGACGACTTGTTGCAGATGCCATGAAAATCGTGCCATGCTCCCCGTGGCACCGTTCTGCACCCCAGACTGGGTTTCTGATAACTGTTGAGATTAATTTCATTTATTTCTTTCAAGGATGAAGAGGACGGGTATCATCATGGGTATCATCTCTGTGGGAGATGTAGAATCACAAGCCACCAGATTGATGAGTTGGACATTAAGCTGCTTTCAGCCAAAAGAGTTTTTGGGAATCTTGACTGAGACGTTTTTCTATTTCATACTGAATGGCATTCACATGTATAGTATTATTGTATTCGTCTCTGGTCCCCAAGAGACTCTGGCTGTCATCACTTGTGCTTGCCTTTTTGAATCAGCACTAAATTTCCAGGCTAAACATGGGAGTATGTTTACCTCTGGATCTTCAAGTGTGACACCACCTGGTCTTGTGTGAGCAAGCCACTACTGCTAGGATGCAGAAATGTTCCTGAGCATTCACACCTTAAATAACAGCTAACTATCACCCTCACACTTGCAGCTGTGGAATCAGATATCATATCAGACACACAGGAGGGAGGATGTGACCGGGGAGGGGAGAGCATGACAATATATAACAGATTACAGAAATGTAAGTCGGGCAGCCATAAATACACGGTGCGATAATCACAGGGTGCACACTGACGCTGCTGCTGCCAGTTGGAAAAAGTTGTGGAAATTCTTGGAGAGCTCTGGGGAATCTGGGAGGCCGCCAGCTAACCAGAACTGTGTCAGGAGAGGGCGGTGGAGTAATAAATTGCTGAGATTATTACCGGGAGTTCCAGAGTCCTCGGTGTATAAGAGCTCTAGTGTAGGAGCTGCTCCAGGGCTGTGTGCTGGACAGAGGACGACATTGGAGATGCCCCACTTATTGAGGACTGTCATGCAGAGGTGCATCCTTCAAAATAAGTGTGTATGAGCATGTTTGTCTGTCTGTATCTAGATCTAACGACATCATCCTCTCTATCTGAGAGTCAGGGTTTGACAAGACGTCCCCTCCTCTGTATGCAGAGCACAGGACTCTGAATTTTTCATGATCCTTCCAACGGCGTGTCTCCTTTTCAAGGCTGCTCGTCAAGACACACTGCTTCAGAAAATTATACAGTTATGTTGATTGAAATAGTGTGTCACGCTACTCTGTTGACACCCAAGACTGTATCTGTTTTGACGACAGCGAGGAGAATAATGGCCGTCAAAGATTACAAGGCAGTGAGGTAATTATAGATGCTTCTCCTTATTCACTCACCGGTGCACCTTTGTATCACTTCTCTCATGCACGGCTGCTGCACAGCAAAGCCATGCAGCCTATTCTTGCAGACTGCAGACAGATCTTAACACATATTTCCTCCTAAACTCACCACTCAGCAGCTCCCCCACAAATACACACACACAACTAAGCAGCTGGCAACACAGAGATAACAGCTTCTGCAGCCAAACTCACCAAATCTTTGGACGTGCCCAGCCTCTTCAGCCCGTCCAGGGGCAGAAGGTCAGCTGAGTCCTTGTGTGTGAACTGGGTGGCTTGCTTCAAACGCCGTTGCTGGTGCAGGATGGCTTTGTCCCGGATGGCTAGCTCACCTTTCTTAGCCTCACTCATGGTCTCACAGTCTCAGACTAAAGCAGTATTTCCACTGCTGTGCACAGAAGCACGAGGATGGGGGGTGGGAGGGGGGCCCTAGCCTATAGCAGCACCGGTAGCTCTCAGCAGAGTGAAACGGTACAGCCAGAGCACAGCAAGAGACAAAGTGGATCTCCGTGTACTAAGAAAAAGAGCAGGTTTTAAGGGTCGAAGGCAGAGAGCAGTGGTGCTACAGCCTGGTGCGCTGTATATATCCTCTATTAGGTCCTCAGAAGCAGAATAAACCTGCTCCTCCTTTAGCAGATTACAAATTTTCCTCCTTCCACCTTGTTGTGCCCTTTTTGAAACGTTGCTGTCCTTCCCTTTTGAGGCTGCTGTGCTGTGGGATTGTAGTCCTTGACATGTATTTGTATCAGCTGTGGTAGAAGCTATTGTCCTGTCCTGGATGCTGATGCTCCTCTGGTGTAGACATGCATCTCCCTCAGAACGTCACACAGGGCTGCGTGAGACAGCAGGGTGGGAGTGGGACTGTGTGTGTTTTCCCCTCCCCTTAGTGCAGTCTGTCCTTGTCTCTCTCTCTCTCTGTCTCTCTCTCTCTCACACACACACACACTCACATCCCTGTTTTAAGGAGGAGTTTATACTCTCCCCTCCAGCCCTCCTCTTTCTGTCACACTCGACAGACACACACACACACACACTCACTTCAGAACACAGAGCACATTTTCTCAGCGGATGCTCCGTAGAGAGAGGAAACCCAAAGGAATAGAAAACAGTGTCAGACCACAATCTACATTTTAACACTTTACAACCCGTACATGTCACTCACTATTACTCACAAAGATGTGTCAGGCACACCGATGTGCCTTATTGGTCCCTTGGGCATTGAGTGGCCCTGCTGTAGAGGTGTGTGAGATCGGTGTGATTTGACCCCACATGGAGGATCAATCAGAGCCACTGATGGCCAGAATTGATTTCCACTGCCTCCCCGCTGGCAGCCCCACGTAGTAAAGATTAGAATTTCATCCACACTGCCATCACTGACACCAATTCACATCCTCCAGCTATTGACATGGCCGTGGTTACGACCTAGGGATACATTTAGGATTAGCATTGATTTAACATTGTCTGGCACTACAGGAATGGATTTTATACATTGATGTAATCAGAAAATACTTGATAAACACTGAAGAGATGTAAAATCAAGTCAAAATGCTTGGAAAGGAAGAGCGTTAGTAGAAGTATTGTGTTTCCATTAAAGAGGGAGACCTTGTGAAGGTGAAGTGGAAAATATGACTCCATAAATCTTTTTTACAGGCATATACCGCCCCCTTCTGGTTAGCTTTCTTTATTTCTCCTCATCCAGTAGCGAGTAGGGCCGATGTGGGTTTTCAGTCGCATTAGTATTCAAGTCACATTCCAACACGCTCCAGATGGAATTGGAACGACGTCTTGTATCCATAGGGACGTGGTAAACAGCTCCGCAAGTGTGAAAATCAGCCCCACGTCGCAGTTGTATTGATTCGAATCAGAGATCATTTCACCTGTGGACATGGATGCATGTGAGCCGTACACAGAGAGCTATCTTCTGAGGATGTCATTTTATGGGGCGTGCGATCCCAGTATCAACCACCCTGGTAAATACTGGAAAAAAACTGATCATACTGTAAATATAGAATATCTAAACACTTCCATGTCGCAGACCCCCAAACAGTCACACATTAGGCCACATTTGATAAGATTTTGTCCGATATGGGAGGATTTTTGTTGTTGATTTAGTATTGAATTGTAAAACGGTCTACACTGTATGTGGAGAGAAGACAGTGTTGAGAGTGCAACCTATTATTAGAATAGTCATTCTTATACATTCTCTCATTGGGATAATTTCTAGTGAATTCAATTAGAATGAAATTAAACCTCATTTTGCTAGGGCCCCCCCTGGTTGGCCCTTAAGGACCCCTGGGGGTCACTGATCTGAAGGACTTCCATTCACAACTGTCACATAATTGTTCTGATTATTCTACAGATGGGGAAAAGACATGGCCTTTGCCAGTACACACAGTGACGGTGCGAGTTACCAACACAGAGAAGAAATGTTTGACCTATCACAATTTGCAAAGTGCATCCCTCAGCCTCCCGGACCTCTTCTACAGGATCACAGGGCAACCCTACAGCCCCGAACTCTTCTGCCTAGCCTGCCTGCAGATACACAAACTGCCTGATGAGTACAGCATTCCGCCCCGGCAAGATCCCAGCTCCAGGACCATCAGCACCAAGGGATTCATTCTTGGACATTCCTCAACTCCGTACAGCGGGCAGCACGATGTGGACAGTCGGCGGGGCTCTCACAGGGACCCGGCCAGCACTGCTTCAGACTGGCTGGTATGTGATGGGTCATTTGTGCCTCCCTTCCCCGGGAAGGAATGGAGCCCAGTGACCTACAGAAACGAGGCTTACTGTAGAGCTGTGTCCCGGGTCGCATGGATCGACGATGAGGCAGATATTGTGGGAAGGTGTAACATCGCAGATTATACACGTTACGAACAACTTGTCTTCTCAGTTGATGTGGACGTCTTGCGTGAAGACTCTATGAGAATGAACTTCAGACACAAAGGAAGAAAAAGCAAACAGACAGGATGTGAAGGAGCACAGATCACACAGACGCAGTAAGACAGGAGTTAGGTTTGTGTAGGTGGAGCATCATTAATTTGATGTCATTTTGCACAGTTTATACTGTGTTTAGGCTCATAACCTCATGATGCAAGCCAGGGAAGCTATTCATTGTTTGGATTGTTGCAATTTAGCTATCTATTTTTCCAATAAAAATATTTCAAAAATAGATCCCTGAACGTTTTCTTTATTGTCATGACGCAAATTTCCAAGGTCTGTCAAAACAAATAAATAATGCAGAGAAGCTGAAATCCATTAAATAAACCAGAAAATGGTACATGTCTCATCATCATAAGGAATTGCCTTTTAAAGTGCTGTCTTTATAGGTTTGAAGTTATCCAAAACCATCATTACTTTATCAATGACCTGAAAAGTACCTTAATGAAAATGCTAATTCAGTGGTGAAAAAAAACAAAAACAGCAGTTTTGGTCAGTTGCTGGCTATACAACACAGTCTTGCGTATTGTGCTTTTTTTTGTATAAAATTCCTAGCTGTGGCTGGAGAAGGCACATGTGCATCATCAATTTCACGGAGCTGCGCTTTAGCTTTGCTTAGCATATCGCTGAAAAATAAGACTTTGCAAGTGCAATCCACATAAAGCTCCCTCCGAGTTCATTCAAATCTCAACTAACAACACTTTTTGTTCAATAAACAACTTAATTCTCACAATACGGGCAGTGTAAAACCAAAGCCATTTCCATCATTATCTGCTATTATAGGTAAAGACAAGAAATATGTTCGGTTTCTGAGACATTTGCAACAGCTTTTAAGGTTTGTAGTGAATTATGGATAAATGTTTTTGCAGATGCCATCTTTGCGGTGTAAACATCAGGAATGTGTTAATAGCTTTGAAGAGCATGCTGTTCTGATGCTGTGGTTCTACTGGCCAGCAGTTCATCACTGTCAATCTCGTCTTGTAGTTTTTAATTTGCATCCATAGCAGTATATATATTATATAGTGTTTCTCTAGGCACAGTGGTCACAAGGCTTTCAACCTGGCAACCGGACACTATTGCCCCGCTCCTCCTTAATGCCACAGAGCCCAAACCTCTGCAAGAATAAACAAGCCACACATTGACCTATGCTGATGCTGTATGGGCTCGACCATGTCCATCTGTGTCCATTCATGTCCTCCCCATCATCTCCCGCCCATCATAATACGTTCGGGAGGTAAAGGGAGCAGAGCAGCATGTTCTGGCCCAGAGCTGGGAACCGTCTGAAGGCTTCCCAGGCGTCGGAGAAGATGTTGTATTTGAGGAAGACTCGGTGCTCCAGGCTGGTGGGCAGGCTGACGTCTCGGCTCATGATGTAGATGCCGTCGTTGTGCAGCGTGCACGTCAGGTTCAGGCCCGACTTGGACGTGTTCTCCTTCAGGTGGATCCACTCCCCCGTGGTGACGTTGTAGGACTGCACTGTCAGCATGTCCTCCGTCTGGCTGGCCCGCCGCCGGCCCGGCTCCAGCTCATGGGTGTACCCCCCCACCAGGTAGATGGTATCTTCCACCGAGAGCATCTGCTGCTTGCGGACATGCGCCGAGCAGGAGCGAAACACCGTCCAGCTGTCAGAGGTGGGGCAGTAGCGGAGGACATTTGTGTTCCTGTCTGTCAGACGCACAGAAAAATACATTAAACACACCACCTGTCAAGAACAACAAGGATTTTTTTATTCATTTTTTGCAATAACAAGTAAAACAAGGGAGTCAGAAGGCTGCAACATCCTGTGTGCCCACCAATGCTTAAGCTCTTATAAATCATATTAACAACAGAAACAAACTTTAGGTTTTGATCAATATTTAGTCATATTTTTGTCATATATTGTTAAAAAAAGGTGTATGCTATGATATAGAGAATTAGCTAACAAGGTGAAGGTTTCATTGTGACTTTAATAACCACTGAAATATACCAACCTCTTGCAGTGTATCCACCCATGACGTAGATCATGCCCTGGCATTCACAGGCAGAGAATTCAGCCAGCGGGTCAGGCATAGAGGAAACACAGGTCCACCAGTCCTGCTCTGGGCTGTAACACTCCACTGTGCCCAGACACTGGCCTCCCACAGCATACAGCTTCCCTTGTACTGCCAGCAGCTTGAAGTTGGACCTGGCAGAAGAGATACAACAAGTAGAATATGACAGCAAGTACCCACTGATGCTCTTTAACATAGTATGGCCTGGCTGTATCGACCTGTTGAAGGAGTCTTACCGCTTCTGGTTCAGAGGAGCTACCTGGTTCCATTCATTCCTGCAGGGATTGTAGCAGTGCGCGGCAGAGATCTCCTGGTTCGTCATCCTGTAGCCACCAACAATGAACAAGTAGTTGTCCAGGACAGCCGAGCCGTATCCCCTGACATTGATCATATCTGGAGGCAGGTTGTTTGCGAGCGGCTTCCAGCGCTGCTCCATCTCCCCATACCTCAGCATGGACCAGGGCTCATCCTGATCGGGCACATCCAGGGACAGGCAGGTGAAGTCTCCAATGGCCACCAGAGTAGCTGTGCCTTTCATGCGCATCTCCCTGACTTGGTCTCGCATGGTGGAGGGCAGGCTGCTGAACTCTGGCCGCCTCAGCATCGGGTGATAGTAGCAGCTCATGTATCTGAGGCAAGCCTTGCGTAGGTCATGAGTCCCGTAAACCTCAGAGAGGCTGCACAGTTCCACACAGTTCTCCAGCCGGATCTCCGAAGACAGGAGCTTGAGGATGGAGGTAACTTGGAGAAAGGAGGCCGTCTCAATCAAGTCTTCCAGCGTTTCGTTGACGACCTGCACTTTGGACGTGTTGATAAACTCAAGGACCATCTCCAGACCTGGGACACTGAGCCCCCGCAGCTGCACCGAGTCCTCTGTGGACTCCCGCATCCCAGAGCTGTACAGTGCGCGAAAGTAATCGCTTTTCTCAATCAACTTCTTCTTGTTTACCTCGTAGGTTTTGTCATCCATGACGATTGCAATAATTTGGTCAGATGACATGTTGACAAACCAAGCGCGCTAGCGTTTGGTTTCAGGCCGTGCACTTGGCTTACACGACTTTTGTTATTGCTTGCCCTTTTCCAGCCTTATGAGCTGGCCACAGTTTACATTTCACCGGCGAGGGAGGTCTGCAGCCGGCCTATATATGGTAATGTTCAGCCCATAGATCACCACAGAAGAAGCTTCTCCAACCGGGAAAGCTAACTAGCTGGAAAAGAGCTGCTGCAGCTACTAGCTGAACTGGCCAAATAAACCTTTTTTCTTTGACTAGCATTCCTCAACAGCCCATTACAAGGTCATTCCAGTATCTAAAGGTGTCGGCTGAATGGTGGCGATTGTTTCTGACATTGGTTATTGTATTTTATGAGGCCTTTGTAAGTATTTTTGCGGGATGCTGCCGAGCTGTCAAATTGTAATTGTTTTGTTTCTGTAACAGACGTCATTTCCGTTTTTATACTTCTTCGTGAAAATATTTCTGTAGCGCTCTTGCACGCTGCTGCCATCTGCCGACAAACAGACAGACAGCTCCTCATCTGTGTTTTCAAATAAAATGTAGCCCTTCCTACGCACACAAAACCACCCATGACCAAAGTGAAAGAATGGGAAGGAATAGGCAGTGGAAGAAAATTGTTTTGCCCAGTTTCATGCTACCCATGAAAAAACTAAAAAACACAGTGAAGTTGATTTACAATGCATTTACTATAACATAACTTTCACAGAAAATTATTATAATAAATAATAATATTATGAAACTCTAACTACACCAAGGTCCTTTGCTGCAGTTGTTTTAAAAGTCCTTCTCTGATACAGTCTCACCCACAGGGCAGAACGTGTGATTTCATGATTAGGATAGCTGATGGACTCTGCAATCTGGTCCAAACCATTGCACATCAAGGACCTCCAAGTAGATATACTTTAGAGCATGGGCCTGAAAATGTTTTCATCCCAGAGACCCCCATCTCGGATTTCTGCTGTCTGTCTCTGCTGTAGGTGGAGAGATAAAAGTGAAGAGAGCTGATAAGAATAGTCACTCCTATACCTTTTCTCCTTGTGCTAACTTCTACTGAATGGTATAAATGTGAAATTTAACTTGCCCTCATTTTGCGGGGACTCTATGGGTCCCTGGACCCCAGTTTGAGAACCACTGCTGCAGACTCTTCTGTATAAGTTGCTATGCTGTGATTGGCAAGGCTGCATTCATTAATACACAGGACAAGATGTCACTATCCCATCTTGCCATTGTTTTCTTGCCATACCTTATCCTAAATGAATCCAAACCTGATCTTCTTGTGTTTATTATTATAACGGAGAGCAAAGATCAAGCAAAAATCACTGGAACCTCTCTGGAAGCTCGATCTTAAAAGCATTCAGGACCAGTGTTCCCTCTAAGCTGATAGTTTGGTGATCTACATCTAAAAATGTATCACATTGACCAAATAATAATCTTGTTAGTCAACAGTCATTGCTCCAGTTTCCCCCAGAAATGTAGTTGATAGAAGTAGGTTTGGAGGTTTTGGTGGCAAATCATATTAGATGCAGGGATAGTTACTGAATTAACACCCTTGCACATATTTCTAAATTTGGAATGATGCTAAATTGTTGGGTTTTGATATTCCAAGATGCTCTTTTACAACCTGCTGCTTTTTCACTAAACCCATACGATGCAGAGTTCGTTTTGGTGGCATATTTAGGCCCATGTTCCACTATCAGTACAGGACTATAATAAGCTCAGGGGCCAGTAGGCTTGTTGTCCATCTACTAACTGCCAATCAAGATAACGTGCGTTGTCGGCCCGTAGACGTCACTGTCTGAGGGTTTAGCGGTGACCTATGTGGGGCTAACGAGAATTTATCAGAGCAAGAGCGGAAAAAGGCAATGTTGCCTTCAAAATAAAAGCTTAAATTAGAATCATTTCTGGAAAAAAAGAATAATGAAGTACTGGGTTTGTAGGGGTTGAGCAATAAATATCAATATTTACAGCGTGCTATATCTTACCGTACCCTAATGACTCCCATACATTCTTTATTTTCAGTTTGGTAAAATCTGCAGCAAGAAGGAATTTATTTTGAAGGTTGTGACGGGAAGTCCTGTTTTCATTCTGTCGCTCTTGACACTCTTGTGGATGCCGAGAGAGAGAGAGAGAGAGAGAGAGAGAGAGAGAGAGAGAGAGAGGCGCATCAATGACAGGGCCTCCATAACCAAATATCCACCTCACAGCTTTTTCACGCTTTTTTCTCCTGAGGGCTCAAGCCGGGTGTTTCTGAAACGAGGTGAGGATGTGGGAGCAGTCGCTGGGCTTCTGGGTTTCCCGTTGTGCTTTATTCATCCTCACCGTTCACCGATCAGCGCCCGCCGACACGGACCTGCGGCCGTGCGACGAGGTGAGTGCGCTCAGCCGCTGTCCTA
Source organism: Monocentris japonica (assembly GCA_900323365.1). Taxonomy (NCBI): domain Eukaryota; kingdom Metazoa; phylum Chordata; class Actinopteri; order Trachichthyiformes; family Monocentridae; genus Monocentris; species Monocentris japonica. The sequence continues at coordinate 17,228 of OOFE01013428.1, forward strand.
CTGTTTATTAATATTATTACCAATACATTAATACGACTTTTTTATTGTAAGCAATAGCATAATGATATTGTTTATTATTGTAAATATCCTAAGACTAATATTGAGCTGTATAACTGGCTACACCGGTGAGATAATAGTGGTGGAAGTGAAACCTATGATTAGGATAGCTGCTCTTTTACTCATAACTGGGAGAATTCTTTGTTAATTAAATTAGAATGAAATTAAACCGCTAGCATTTTGCGGTGGGACTTCCTGGAACCCCCTCCTCAATGACCCCAGTTTGAGAACCGCTGCTGTAACACAATCATACACTACTGGTGGGGGGTGATGGTGATGATGTGGGCTGCTTCCAGGGTGACTCAAGGACTAGGACCTGAGGGTATCCTTAGTGGTGTCCCGCGGCTGCGTCCACAGCGAGCTGTTTTTCTTCAACGGGGGATGCGCTGG
>OOFE01013428.1:17694-28662 GCA_900323365.1 Monocentris japonica
GATAATAGATCAGTCTTACAGGACCGTGTGGAGAGGAGGAGGCAGCGGTAATCCTAGCTCTGGCTGGCCGGCAGAAGGCTGCGCGGAGGCGGGATGAGGCCAAGCAGCCTCGGCGCGGAGCCTCATCCCGTTATGGAGCCTTTACCGTGCAATGTTTAGTCAACACGCCTCGCATTTAAGCCGATCAAGAGCATAAAGAGGATCGTGTAGGCTACATAGATGCAGACACTATGTACCAATATAACACCTGCAGTAGATTTGAACAACTTGTCCGAATAAGTGACGCTTATAATGCATTACATGTTACTATATTGTTCCACATGAAAAACCCAGAAATGGCAGTCTATTTCGGCATGCATAGACATTTTCTTGACTTGATCAATGAGATCGCAGGCGATAATAAACACTAATATTAGGACATTGATCATAATAAACCGCAGTATTAGGATACCGATTATAATAAAGGGTTAAATCTTTTATAAAAATTATAGCCTTATGAGTTTTAGACACTTAAAGGTGCAAGTTGTACTATAGACCAGCAGATTGAGTTTCAGCTCCAAATGTGATCAAAATAGCTATTTATTTTGGAATGACAAAGCATTTATTTGTTAAGGAGTGAAATGAATGAAATGGAACCTGCCTCCCCCTGCCTTAAGGAGCTGCTAACCCATCTAAAACTATTTCATTAGTGTGACTTTCAATGGAGCGTTTTAGTGTCTGGATGAAACACTGAATCCTTGCGATTTTGGGGCGTGTTTTTGGACATTAAAATATTGTCCATCATTGTCCATGGATTCAGTCCATTGGTATCGACCTTAAACCCTCATTTCGGTGTCTACATTAAATCTAAAATCCACAGCCTAACTACGGCCTACAATGTCCTGACTCATAGGATGGGTTGCCGTGGCGCTGAATTTTTGTTCCCCTGTCCCCCTTCTCTCATCAGTTTCCATGGCAACTGATGTGAGTCACCCAGGAGATGAGCGAAACACATTAGGCTTCATCCTTTTATCAATCTCACCTTTCCCCACTGTCAACATATTAGCACAGGCATCAGCAGAGCATTTACAGAGAGAGAGAGAGAGAGAGAGAGAGAGAGAAGAGACGCATACACACAGATAGAGATTGTTGCTCTCCTTACTGTTGCTGCTGTCATATGTTAGAGGTGGCAGGGATCCTTGGATTAGGATCGTCCAAAGGGATGACATTTGGACAGACAGCTGTCAGTGAGAAGCTGTGCTGATTATACGGGCCCGTATCGTTCTGTTACCCTTGGGCTGTCCCTGATGCCGACCAGCTAATCACGCACAATGTTTCGTGATGTTGTTTGTTACAATGGGTATCAGTGACATCACTGGTGTTGACATCGTCTCACCGGCAAACAACACCAGTGTTTATCCTTGTCCGTGAGATACCGGGTGAAAAACACTCCCAGATGGGAAACCTACCCCCGCCAACCAGATACCAGAGTAAATAGGTACAGAGGAAATATTTACTGATAATAATCTCATCAAACAGATGAATGAAAGTTCTCTGTTCTCTGTTGTCTTCTCTGTGGTATTAGATTCGAGTAGGAATCCCATGTGCCATAGGACATTCTGTATCTATCCTGGCAAACAACGATAAACATACATGACAAATAGCAGATGCCTAAACATACAGACAGACATGGAGGGAATGATCCACATGATGAAATGAGTTATTTTCTAGACTCTCATGGTGCCAGTCTATGTGCTATGACTCACTCACTGTGTGTGCCTGGGTTGTAATGTTTCTTCCAGGGACACTTGACAAGTGCCTTGAAAGGGCCTTAAGTGAAAGTGAAGCAAAAAAAGACCAAAATATTCTACCTATATCACAGCTTAAAGGAAAACAGCATTTTTTTTTACAGGTGGAAACTCCCACCTATTCTCCAGCTAGGTCTTTTTGGGTATCTCTGGGAGTAAAAAATTATTTGGAGGATCTTGACAAGAGAAAGTGGTAAAACCTCCTCCTTTCCTACTGGACTGAGGGTTGAGAAGGACAGCTGGACAGGTCAGGTCTTCGTCGGGCATGGGGACTCCCTGCTGCTGCAAGGCACTCCACTGATTAAGACAGGCCAATCACTCTTAGTGTCAATGTCAGGTCTGATAAGGACATAGCCTCTCCCTCACCCTGGAGCAGTAGAGTGGCGGGCCAAAGTAGCAGACGGCCAACACCAATTCACACCACCCCTGTTAGTAGGACTGGACCGGTGAAGAGCAACCTCAGGAGACCCCTGACCCAATACAAGGCAAAACTGCTAGCTTATTAAGCAGCTTCAGGTTAGTCTAAAGTGCTGTAGCTGTACTGATATAAACAAGTTCACACTGGTTTAATTCTGTGCAAGTCATTGTTTTGTCATTGTTTTGAGTGTGGGTGTTGCTCTCCATCTGGGAGATAGAGAAGTCATTAACAGCACAGCCAGCCTCCAATCACCGTAAAAGTAATGGCAAAATTGCTGGAAATTACATAAAACTAGCATCTATAAAACCCATGCAGCAGCTCTTATAACCTTTCTCTCCAGATGTTACTTAAGGTCATATCTCATCCGGTTGCCAGACACTGAACAGTGAATAACTGCTAAATGCAGGAGACTGCTAACTGTATGAAAAAAACAGGAAAATAACGACTGAGTAACTACTCAGACAGCCCCCCTCCCCCACCATATTGTGGCTTCAGTGGTTATCAAAATATGTGAGTGACATAGACCGAGTGTGCCTGGCTGAGCTCGGCATGCAGGGGATCTGTAATGTATTCTCTGTGTGTTCAGGCCGAGCTGTTCAAACACTATCTTTATGGCTGGATGTGTCCCGAGAGGAAGGCAGCACAGAGGTTAGACACAGAGACACAGACTGAGGACTGGCCACCTCTCCGCTACAGGGCCTGGCCACCAACCTCACCGAATATTTAATGGCACACTAAAATGCTGCGTAAAGACAAAATTGCTTCCCTCAATGGGCAACAGATGATGGAATTAAAGAGATTTAGAGCTGTGGGGGGAAATAGGCTGCACGTGTTTGATGTGGGCCTGGGAACGGGGGAAGAGAGGAAAGAGGGCAGCGGAGCAAACCAAGGCAGCATCTGGCCCTTCTAGGGACAACACAGCTCTCTGGGAATTCTCCATGGAGTGAGAAAGCGGCTGACTGGTAGCTCTTTCCACCACACACACTATGTGCACAGACTGGCACTGAGCTAGTAACACCTGCTGGACCCATATGGCACCACAATATCACCCATCACCTAACCAAAACGAGAACATGCCAGGTGTAACAAAGTTGTTATTGTACAATTGTAAGATAATCTTACAAAAACACTAATCCCAACCCCATCTCTAGCTCCAGGTAACCATAGCAACCTCTCACCTGTCGTCTCCTCGACAACAATAGGCAGACAGCCGGGTCAGAGTGACATTTTGCTCGAACTCGTAAAGACACTGGATGATTTCTCATGCACTGCACAGCCCCCCTCGGTCCTCTCTCATGTTCCCGCCAGAGTAAGTAGACACAGACATACAGACATACTCTGGACACACCTGATTTATCAATCTCCTTGCTCACACCTTTCCTCCATCCTTCTACTTGTTATTTTCTCTTTCTCTCTCTCTCTCTCTTATCCACCTTTCCCTGTCCACAAAAAAATATATATACATTTCAGCGTCCTTACTCTGGCAAAATGCCTCCCGCTGCCCACCAAAATGGCAACAGTTATCCTGACCTGGCATATTCTAAGCCCCAATGAAAAACTCTCCCAATATGAAAGGCTGGTAGGCTGCGGCAGCCTCCCTATTCACTGGAGACAAAACCTGGATCTGTGGCATGATCTGGCTGGCTGGGCTTCTGAATAGAGCCAGTGATCCAGCAATGACAGATCCTGTTAACCCTCGTACTATGGGGCTCTGTCTGGGCCATATAGAACATGGATTGGAGGGGAGATAGTAATGGTAGAAAGGGGAGGGGGGCAACATAATGGTGCTGAAAAATTGGCACTGATTTCACCACTGTTGTATATGGTGTATATGCTCATGATGGAGCCATGCATATAGACACAAACGATTCCAGACACAGGGTCGCGATAAACAGGGTGACAAGCAGTCAGTGAAAACTCCAGCAGAAATTGACTAACCACAGCCTCATCTCTCACTACTCTCCCACACAAACTTCTGCTTTTATCTCGCCCCAAGTGAAGTGGGAAGTTAAAAATAATTCAGACAAGAAAGGGTGGCTAGTAGACTGACACATTCAAACAAGCTCTGGTGTAAGGGATGAAGCTCAAGCACAGCGGCCGTTGATAAGTTAGGTTGGGACAGACTTTATCCCTGGTGATAAGAGGGGGATGGGCCTCACCACCTTAGCTCTCGTTTCCCCACCGCTTTCATCTCGCTGCACACCGCAGACCCAGTGACTCACCCAGCGAGCGAAATACAGCCAAAACCAATAGCCGGCAGATAGCATCTCTTACGCTAACAAGCTTTTCACATGGGGATACCATCAGCTCTCTGGCTTTCTCATACAGCTAATTAGGGATGGACTGAGAAGCAGACCTGCAGCTATCTATCCACCCAGTTTTATAGCCTCTCTCCTCCTTTCAAATGTGCTGCTGCTCTCCGTCTCTGTCCCTGTCTCCCCTTGCCTCTTTGTCTTTGTCTCAGTCTGTCTCTCACACACACACACACACACACACACGCACACACCCCTCTCTTAATTCAATCCATACTCCATTCACTCTAAGCTACTATCTCCTGCTCCATCTTCCATTCCACTACTACCAGTGCTGCTGCTGCCACCACCACCACTGCGTCCAGCCCAAGGCCACTACTGCCTCTTAATCCCATTAGACCAAACACAATCAATTATCCAGCCAGCCATAAGGATCTGAGAGCATTAAAAGGTTAGCTCAGGAGATTTAGAGCCATTGATGTCCATGACAGAAGTGCACCCCACTCCCCTGAGTGTTCCCTGCCTACCTTGGTGTTAGTGTCAGTGCATGTGTGTATGTGTGTCAGTGTGTGTTCATCAACATGACAGCCCAGCACCAACTTGAGCCACCATGCACCGCTTGCGGATCTTTAATCATGTCCCTGCAAGTCCCTGCAAATTACTGCCTTGTGATGGTAATCGATAAAGCGATAAACGCAGCCAGGGACTGCAGCTCAGAACCTGTTAGAATGGAGATATACCACCGTGACCACTGGTTGAGTTTTTTCTCATACAACTGATCCCCTCTTGCTAAGGGGGAAAGGGGGAAAAAAAGGTAGGGCCAAGATTCTCTTCCAAGATGGAGAGGCACGACGTGGGAGAGAGAACAATGCAACCTCACACACTGCACTGGCATTGAGAGATAAAGGAGTTGTGGAGACACAGGTGCAGGTCAATCAATGCTATCGTCCAAATAGACTGAGATGTAATCATATTGTAATCTGGAGACTCATCTCAGGCCCCCTGCCTCCCTCCATCCCTCCCTCGCTCTCCCTAACCTCCATTCCCCTCCGCTGCTCTATTCCTCGTTGCATCTAATGTTCTCTCTCTCCTCCCTTTATCTTTCCCGTATACTGCTCTCTTGCACCCTCTCTTCACTGACTTGTTCTTTCTCAGGCGAGGAAATGAAATATGATCATTCCTCTTCAAAGGAACCACTATTAGCCACATAATGAATATTCAGTTAATGTAGCAGAGAGGAGAGCAAGTGAGCAAAAGAAATAAGTGACTGCAAGAAATGAAAGGTCAAACTCCTAAACTCAATGCCTTAACAGCACAACTACAAAAGGCAAAGTCATGTGTACCAGCATATCATTACCTAAGGAAAATTTATAGCCAAATAACATGAAACATGAACTATTACAAATACCTTATTACCATTAACGAACAGCCCCGTGACATTTAACAATGTGATTGTAGATCTACCTCATCAGAGTCCAATACATCATTCATGGCTCATTAATGTTTCCAGTGATGAATCATTGATTAAGGGGCTATTATGAAATACTTCCTCAAATCTCATGTCCCTGATGCGACCCCAGCAGCACAAAATCATTTGGCGAAGGCTCGAAACACGCCGCAGCACTTGTAGCTCTAACCTAGACTCCACTCCCAAGGACTTGTCAGTCTGGGTTGCAGATGCAGCACCTTCTCCACCAGGATTCAAATGTGTGTCCTCATGCAGACACGATAGCCACTTTCCAATTTCAACTTCATCTTAAACCACCAATTTCAGCCTCCGTGGCGGTGATTGAAATATGAAACCCTGCATATATACAGGCCATTACAGCAAATACAAGGTCTCAGCTGCTGTCTGTCTGACGTGGGAAGAGAGAGGAGAAGAAACAACAGGGATCAGTTACAGCTGGGACACATTTCTATTTATTTGTTATTCATTAACGTTGAATTGGCCCCTGACCCCAAGCAGCGGCTCACACTAACCCCGCCTCAGAAGAAATGGCGGCCTTGATGAATCAAGAGCAAATCGAACAGACTCCCTTGGGCTCCGTGACACGAGAGTTCAAATCTGGCAGAATCTGAGGAGTCGTCCCTTTTGGGTATATTTTTCCTGTGTTTCTGATTTATGCTAACATAAGTCAAAACGCATACCTCATGAACAGACATGCACTTTCTACGGCAACAATGAGAACATACACATGCAGTACAAATACACAAACAAATACATGTATCATTCGATAAAGCATGCAACCCTAGGAAGTGATGATGAGCATTTTTCTCAGAGATGAAAAGTTTGATAGTATCTGCTCTCTCTCTCTCGCTCTTTCTCTCTATAGGACAGAGACCCACAGAGGGAACATGTAGTGCTTTTATCTTTCAGTTGTGCCTCTCCAATTCTCAAAACTGTTTCATGGGTCGGTACTTTCAACCTAGTTTTGGTAAGTAAGAAAATATTAGAAAGTAAGCAGTTCTCAAGTGCAAAATAAATGAAGTGAGTAGCATAGCAAAGACACCAGAAAATGGTGGGGGAATGAGAGCAGTGGGGGGAAATACTTCTTCTAACACACACTGTTGTCTGCAGCTTTGAAGGTTGTTTCAACTGTTAATTAGTTCAGTTTGATGGCTCGCATCCATGGGTGCAGTCTAACCCAATTAAGTCAGATGCTCATTGGGTTTTCTCTGGGCTTTAAATACTGAGCCACTGCTCTACAGGAGCCTGGCTCAAGGTTAGCACCATAGTGTCATGCATGCCCAATGTCCAGCTCTCACAGTCTGCCATGCTCCTCAAGTGGCTGCCAGAGAACACTCACCAAGGTTACGTCTGTCAGAGCCAATGGATATCCCACTTATCTCAATCAAAGTCCTTCATAAATCTTTGAGGGATCGGCCCTGCCCTTGCTTCAAACTTAGGGCTGAGAACAGAGAAAAGTAAGAAAATGACATTCGATTTGGGGAAAAAAATGTAGAAGGGGGGAAAAAGGCACACTGAAGCACCTAGGCAGAGAAGCTTGACAAATAACGTCTTGGATTAGTAAGCCGCAACCAATCAAATAAACATCAACAATTAATCAATTAAAACTATCGCTTACAGAGAGAGACTGATGAGCTCATTTATATAGTCTTGTTTCACTGTACCTCTCATTTGTGTTAATGAACGGGTTTGATGGATATGTGGTCGAGGGTGTGGGGTCTGCGGCATTTAATGTTTTTTTTTTTTTTTTACTTGCTTTATTTAACAACATTAATAACAGTAACAATAACGATAGTAACGACAACAACAATAATAGCAACAATATTATTGATAATAACCATAATGACAGTAATAATAATAACCATAGTAACCATATATTTGATTAGAAATGAAGAAAATATTTAAGTAAGTAATAAGTACACATAAGAGTGAGAAGAGAAAGAAAAGAGAGAGTGGGGGTGGGGGTCCGAATGTGTGTATGTTTGTTGGGTGTATGTGTGTGATGCTTGTGTATGTGCAAGTGTATGTCAGATTAAAAATTGGTAGCGATCACGGTGTATGAGTAATGATATGTGTGTGAGTGATAGTATGCATGTTTATTGTGGGTGGTGGACAGTGGACAGGTAAAAAGAGGTGTGATGAGTAAAATCGGTGTGGAAATTAGGAATTTAGAGTGTTGATGAATGGATTCCAGATTATGTCAAAATCAACAGTTTGTTTTTTGATGGAGGCAGATAATTTTCCATTGATATGTATTCGATTAGTAGATTTTTCCAAAGTGTAATACTGATTGTGTTCCTTGATTTCCAGGTCATGAGGATAGTTTTCTTGGTGATGGTTTGGGCTATGGAGAGTATTCTGCTGGATGTGTTGTTTAGGTTGATGTTGGATATGTCTCCTAGTAAGCAGAGTGAATGGGATATGTGGCAGCCCAGAAGAAGAGAGAGGTTGTCAGTGATGTCCCGCCAGAATTGTTTAATAGGTGTGCAGTCCCATGTGGCATGCATGTAGCTGTCTGTGGTGTTTTTTTGTGCAGTGCGGACAAAAACCCATTTTAAACATCTATTTCCCTGTGTGGTGTACTCTATGAATAATCTTGTATTGTATGAGTTGCATGTTTGTGTTGGTGGACATAGAGAAGATGTTTTTGCAGATTTTGGACCAGAAGTCGGCACTGGGGATGATCTGTAGGTCTTGTTCCCATTTTTTTGAAGGGATGGATATTGTTGGGTCGGACGTGGAAATTATCTTGTAGATTTGAGATAAAAGTGAGTTTTTGTAGTGATATTGATCAGGTTTGATGTTAATGGGGGAAGATCTAAGTTATATGATTTAATATTAATTTTGGACTGAATAGAGGATTTGATCTAGAGAAATTCTAAAAAGTGATTCTCCCCAATGCTATACTTCTGGACCAAATGAGGGAATGAGACCGGAGTGTTATTATGCAAGATGTGTTTGGGGTGCGTGATACCTAATCCATGATGAAAAGTTTAGAGGTTTTCTTTTCATTAAGAAGTCAGGATTGTTCCAGATGGGCGTGTGTTTGGTAGGTGAGATTGTGGAGTTAGTTATTTGATGAAATTTCCACCAGGTGGTCAGAGTTGTAGCTAAGGTAGGGTTTTTGAAACGAGGATGGTGTGCGATGGAGCGGCTTATGAATGGTAAGTCTGAAATATGGATTTCTTTGCATAATGTTTGTTCTATATCTGTCCAGGAGTTGTCGGATTGATTGGGATTGGTCCATTTGTGAATGTATTGGAGTTGGTCGGGAATGAAGTAATGGAGAAAGTTTGGTGCTTCCAGACCTCCTTGGGTTTTGGATTTTTGTAAAGTGGCTAGTTTGATTCTAGGTGTTTTGTTTTTCCAGTAGAATTGATGATGGAGCCTAGGGATTTGAACCAGGAGGGTGGGGCTGGATGGGGATCATTGAAAATAGGTAGTTTATCATGGGTAGTATGGTCATTTTGATTGTAGCAATTCTGCCTATGAAGGATATTGTAGATTCATCCAACATTTAAGGTTGTCCTCTACTGTTCTGAAAAGTGGGTTGAAGTTGAGATTGACTAACTCTGACAGCCTAGGGGAAATGTTGATTCCTACATAAGTGATATTACCAATGCGCAGAGAGACAGGTGGTGTTTGGACTGCCACATCCCAGCTATTAGGGCTGAGTGGGAGAATGGTGGCTTTAGACCAGTTGATAGTGTAGTCTGAGATTTTAGAGAAAGTGTTTATGAGGCGGATGGTTTTGGGTAATGAAGAGGAAGGATTTTGTAGGTAAAGTAAAATGTCGTCTGCATAAAGACTGATCTTATGGTGCATATTTTTTGTTTGGATTCCTGTGATGTTTATTTTTTGATGGATAGCTGCTGCAAGTGGTTCAATGAAGATGGCGAATAAAGATGGGGAGAGTGGGAATCCTTGCCTAGTACCCCTGTGCAAAGTGAAGCATTGTGATATTAGTCCATTGGTGGTGATCGTGGCCATTGGTGATGTGTGCAAAAACCCTTACCCAGTGTATAAATGATTCACAAAAACAATTTTTTTTTAAATGTAGAAAATAAAAATTCCCAATTTACTTTGTCAAGTGTTTTTTTCTGCATCCAATGAGACTATGGCTGTTGTTTGTGTGAGATGTGTAATGGATTACGTTAAATAGTCTGCGTAGGTTGTTTGATGAGTGTCTTCCTTTAATAAAGCCAGTTTGGTCTGCGTGGATGATAGATGAGGTAGCGATTCTTGTTTCGATTCTTGATGCTAGGGCTTTGCTAATGTTTTTCGTGTCTGTGTTGATGAGAAATAAGGGGTGATAGCTTGATGGAGAGGTAGGGTCTTTATCGGGTTTTAGTAAAAGAGAGATTGTAGCAGTGTTCATGTCTATTGGAAGTTTTGATTTTTGTTTAATTTCAGATGTTAATCTGTTGAAAACAGGGGCTAAAGTATTCCAAAAGTGTATATAGAACTCAGCAGGGAAGCCATCGGGTCCTGGTGATTTATTGTTAGGCATGAGTTTGAGCACACTGTGGAATTCTGTTATTGTAAACGGTTTCTCAAGTGCATTTGCTTGGCCTTCAGTAAGTTGTGGTAAATCAATATTGCTTGCAATATCAGGTGTCTGCACAACCTTCCCTGCTGAGTTCATAATCATTGGAATTGTTGTTTTTTCTTTGTTTCGCTTGATTTGATTGGCCAGGTACTTTCCAGATTTATTGCTGTATTCAAAATGTTCATGTCTGAGTGTAGGAGGAATTGAGTTTTCCTATTGTGTGTTTATTCAGTTGTAATGTATATTTCCGTAAATCATTATGGATTTGTGCTGTGGGATTATTTGTGTTGATGTTCTCTACTTCTGTAATCTTTTGTTCTAAGTATCTTTCTGCTTCGTTGTCTTTCTTTTTCTTGTGTGTGGAATATGATATGATTTTTCCTCTTAAAACCGCTTTCCCTGTTTCCCAAAGTAGTGATGGTGCTATTTCTGGTGAATCATTTATTTCTAGGAAGGAAGCCCACTCTCTTTTAAAATAGTTATCAAAGTCGGGG
>OOFE01013430.1:0-17755 GCA_900323365.1 Monocentris japonica
ATAGTTTATAAGAGCTTAATGTTTCCTAGGGGTGCAGTAGTAAGTAATGGAGAGAAAGACAGAGCTAGACAGAGAGAGAAAGAGAGAGAGAAAGAAAGGAGAAAAACACACACACACACACACACACACACACACACACACACACACACACAGATGCAGAGAAGTCTGCCAGATCAGGGTCAGTCAGCTGTGAAATTCCTGTGATTGGTGTCTCTTTGCTCCACTGAGGGTATGCATTTGTGTGTGTGTGTGTGTGTGTGTGTGTATGTGTGAACACTATACATATATCTACATTTTTGCCTGCATTCTTGTGTGTGGTTGTTCATGGTTGTCTATCTCTGTGTGTATGTGTGTCTGCATCCTTGTTTAGGACGTGGCCCTTGGCTCCCTGTGTCTTTGAATGTGTGAATGCATTTGTGTGTGACGCCTAACTGTGGCGCCTCTTCATTGCAGACAGAACATGGCGCCTGTTTCCCACTGACACATGTCATCCTGTCAGTCTGTGTTATCATCTTGGTTTCAGCACTGTCCTGCCGCTCGTTTCCTCTACTAACAGGCAGGAGTTAAAGTTAAGCTGCAATCTGCAATCGTTGGATTGTGCATGTGCAGTGTATGTATGTGGTAAGTTTTTTGGAGTATAATTAGAGCTTGATTAGTGTTGAGATAGGCTTAGCCTTTCAAACGACCCAATTACCGCATGCAAAGAGGGTATGGGTTATTTTTGTGTTCTCTCTCCCTCTCACACACACCAACACCCATATGCGCTTGACACACGCCCTGATCAGAGTGGAGTTTGTATTTTTAATGGGCCAGTATGCTGTGTGCTGAACAGATGTCACAACGCCAGGCCAGGGGCTGAGGGGCTGAGGCAGAGAATTAGACCACTGAGAGCAGCAGGCAGTGGGAAATAGACCACATAAGATCAGTGCTAATTATAACCTAGATACCTTCAAAACTAGCTTTCAAGCTAGTCCTCTCGGACTTGTTAAACAGCCTAGATACCATTTTGTGCTGTGCAATTAAAGGTGTTTCATGATTATGAACATCCACTATTCTTTCTGATTTTATTGCCAACTTTACCACCCAGATTTCTACACTTCTTTGCAAAAAGCCCATACCACACCAGTCCCAATATCGATCAAAATGAGGTGTGCAGCAGGTAACTCAGGGCAGGGATGTACCACCGTATCAAGTGGCAGAAATCTGTTGTTACTGCTACTTTGCCTGGTCACCCAGTGATGTGCTTGCAATGCTTTTGTGAAATTTTGTTTGGGGTCACGGGAGTGAGACTTTAAATGAAACAAAAGTTCCAAGAGTAAGAAAAAGTAATTCCTAGGCCGTAGAGAATCAGAGATGCATAGCCTGCACTATTGACCTAAATTCTCCAGTCTCCAATATGAAGATGGATGTAATGGCTGTGCACTATATTACATGAGAGGGCAGGATTAGGTAGGGTGGAGATATTTCAGCTGTGTCTTTCAGGCAATGACGCCATTTAAATCTCTCATTAACTCTACCAGAGATTTATCACCATTTGAATGAGCAGCGCTAAATGATCTTTGGGATTATGGTAAGCTAAATCAACCACCAACAAGAGAGGAGCAGCATCTATCTTGAGTGTCTGAGCTAGCCGTCATCCCTCCTGCACCCTTTCTCACTCTCTTGCTGTTTTTATTCATTTCACATACACAACTCTCTCACAACTCTCTCTCTCCTCCTCATTTCTCTCTTTCTCTCTCGCTCCCCTTTTTCTATCTTGCTGAGTTTTTGATGAATCCTGCTGCTGCTGCTTAATTAGTGTTGATAGTTTGAGCCTGTATGTGTGTGTGTGTGTGTGTGTGCGCGCGGAATCATGCATGTCCATAAGTGTGAATACATTTGTTTATGCCTCTGTATAAGAGTGTGTGTGTGTGTGTGTTTTTCTGACTCACCTTGGAGAAGGTCAGAGCACGAGCTGGCTGACAGTCACAGTTATATGTAGAGCAGACAGACATTTACCTATATAATGGTCTGCGCTTTGCAGTAGATCACTGTTATCCCCATCATCCTTTTTTAGCTACAGACTCGCTCGCTCTGTTCCCTTTCCCTCCCACACCGCCATGCTGTGCCTTTCTCCCCTGCTTTCGCTTTTATGTTTTAAGAGCTACTCTTTTCGTTTGAGTATGATATTGCCCATTCCTCCCCTGTCTGGCTCCCCTTCTCGGTGTCTTTCCCTTCCACCTTCTCTAGCATTCCTCGGTCTGTTACTTTCTTCTTGTGTTTGCGAGAGTGAGTGGCAGGTGTCTCCTCCAGATGCCATGTTGTAGTTTGTGACAATGGCCTGACAGGTGTATGTGTGTTTGCTTTTTGTGAGTGTGTGTGTGCAGATATAATGATTGGTGTTAAGGAATGGGAGAAAGATGGGGTAGTAAGACAGCTCTTGTAATTGAACTCTGGCTGTGCTTGATGAAGCTTTCAGCAAATATCCAAGAGGGGAAGCTAAGATGAGAATTTAGAAAAACAACCAGCGGGGGGGGGGCGAAAGAGAGCTAGAGAGAGAGAGAGAGACAAACCTGAGACACCTGGTCAAAAAAGCAAGACTTGCTGAGCGAGACAAACTCTAATATAAAGTGAGTAAGTAATACTTGTAGACAAATGCAGGAGGAGGTAAAGATTTTATCAACCTTTATGATTATGGTCAACATGCTGCTCTTGGAATCATACTGAAAGAGATCGTTGAAATTGGTTTCCAAGTATTTGGACAGCAACACACTTTTGAGGCATCAAAATATTCAATGACCTTGAGGTTAAACACACACCTCCACAATTATCTGTGCAGGTGTTGTATTCATATTGGATGAACAGTGAAAAAAATGTTTTTGTGCTTGGTCCTCTTTTCCTTTGTACTACAGTTAAGTACTCAGATTTGCAAACCTTTAACAACGGCAAATTTAGGAGAACTAAGCCGAGGACAGCAGTCTGCTCTTCATTATGGTGATGTCGTATGGAGCAAATGGTTGACTAAATCACTATAAAATTAAAAAGGGTCTTAGGTATCAAAAGAGCTTAAAACCTTGGCGCCCCTGCAGTGGAGGTTAATTATAGGCATGGATCACTTTACTTGTTGTTTACGCTCATTCATTCTCCTACTGAACGCCATGGGGAAATACATCGCAAGAAATACAATAAATGACTAGCTCTTTAGCATGGGGGGCTTGGAGGTTTAAGGGTTGATACCTCAGCCACTTGCAATTATTTACCCATCCATATATTCCAAACTACACTAGAGTACTTTAGAGCAGAACACAGTCTTAAACCTGCAGTAGTGTACCAGTAGTATAAGGATAAAATGAATTGCAGTAAAGATAATATAATAATTGAAAACAAGGTATGGAGTTTGTTGGCATAAAAGGGTTAGAGACTTCCATTGTTTAGGGTTTTTGGTAACAACTACTCTTTAGTAGACACAGAGAGAAAGAGAGGGAGACAGTACAAAAAGTGCTGTGAGAATACCCTTACATGGAAATCTTTCAATCTTTCATAATTTGAAATCCAGAGAGATAAGAGTATAGAGGTAAACACGTTACTCGGTAAATCTGCGGTTTTGGTGAAGAATTCCGTGTGTCTATCAAAGACCGGATGCTGGCAAGAGATTTGCTGCCCCTTGTGTCAGGGCCATATGGCAGTCAGCAGCTTTATCTGTCTGATATCATCATTTCCATCTCTCAATCTGTTAACTTTTAAACACCCCCAGTTAATCTCTGAGCAGAGATGTACGCACACAAATGCAGACACTAACCCACAGATGTGCTCAAATGCATCCAGTTAGACATACAGTTAGACACTCACAAGCAACCAAGGACACACACACAAACACACACACAGATGCACACACAAAACATTATCTTCATGATGAATGGAAGAGATGATCGAGATAGGACGTAGAGATAGTAGAGAGATAGGGGCAAAGAAGAGGGAGTGAGTAAACAGGCATAAAAGTCATACGGTCATACTAATATGTACAAAACAAAGTAATAACATTTCTTGAAAATGGCAAATGGTCTTTGATTTTGTGCAAAATGCAAAATAAAATCAAAATTACTCACAATTTAAGTTTTACTTTTGCAAGGCAAATTCTTAAGGATTTAGGGCAAAGGCTGCTGACAAAAGGTTTTCCATGAAGAATTGGTTCTGTACTGCACTGTTGCAGTTCTCAAACTCTTATGAATTTCAGTTCAGTTTTCAGCTTATTCTTGTTTAATTCTGGGTAAGCCTCTATGGTGCATCAGGAAACTGTGTTCTGTGCTGCTGGAACATCTCTCCCTGCAGCACAGTGGCACTAGGGAGGGGTTTGGTGAATGAGATTGTGTGTATGTGTCAGAATGCTATCATACACCTGTAAAATTATACAAAATTACACAATAATATGATCTATCTGGATAGCCCTCCAAATTACCTGTTATTGCAGTCTATTATAATCAGTAGAGAACACCAATACAAGAGGATGTAGAAATGGGCTCACATAACCAATATCAGTGTGTGGAAGTGGGTGTCAAAATACTGTATATCAGTTTAGCCTTTGAAACATTTGAAAAAGAGACCTGAGAGAACAGCATCTAAATGAGATGATGTTAGATTCATTTCATTGACTCGCAGTTGCTTTACAGAAAGTTATCTTAATTGGCAAAATGCAATTGATATCAATATGGATTTATAATGTTGGTCCCCATCTGCAATCATAAAGCTACTATGATAAATTATCACCATTAGCAACACTAGATTTAGATTATCATGTAGGAGGCAGTAGATTAACAGTTTGCGTGTTCGGAGTTCACCATTTTTATTGCAGAGCTAATGCATTTGGACACAATAATGCAGTAAAATATTGAATGACTATTATTAAAAAATATTCTAAAATGAAAAAAAATTCAGTGCAAGCTTAGGTAGGGCGGCACCCTGGTGCCATCCATTGATGTCGCCGCCATCACAAAATAATAAAATGGAATGCATTGAATGCATCTATAACAGTGTCAGAGTTTCTGAGGATTTTCTTTCCTTCCTTCAAACCAACAAGTAACCTTTAGCCAAAAGGTTATGGCAAGCTTTTGTTCAGGCCAGTAGAAAACAGCTCCTTGGTTTCTTCACACTCTAAAAGTCACAGATACATACAATTATACACTGTACCTATGCACACATATGTAAACACACACACACACACACACTGAAAAAACAGGAAATTGCTGCTTTTTACCTATTTAACAGACACAGCAGGCAAGAGTAGAGCCAGCCCATGGAGGTAAGGCTGGGGAGGAAGGGAAGTGGAAGTGTTCTGGAAAAAGGAGGCACAGAAGCATGAAGGAAAGGGCAACGCAGATGGACAGATAAAACAGAAGAGTAGCAAAGAGGAGGAAAGAACAGAGAGATAAAATCATGTTGAAACCCCCAGGGACAGCTTATAACAATAACATTCTACCATTCAACGCTATAGCCAGAAAGTGAGAATAGTCAATGTGAAACAGATAGTTAGAGAAAGAGGAGAGAGGAAGAGGAAAAGGGACTGGGGAGGAAGAGGGTTGTAGCATGTGTGGTACTGTAAAACAGCATTACTAAGTATTACTAATAAATGGTGACTTAATCATTATTTAATATTTATTAATGATCATTTAACAGTTAACTATCAGCTGATAAATGATTAGTTACTTTCCATTTTTTACTAATGGCATAGTGTACATTAATTAATCATTAATAAATGTTGTGTCATAATGGTTAAGAAATGTAGTCAATGATTTTTTTTATCTTTGCTAACAACCTGTTAGTATCATTTGTTATTATCCAGGTTATACACTTTTAAATACTTCATAAATGTTTATACATTCTTGTGTTAAAAAGGCATTATTTGGGCCCCTAAAGGTGCAACTGACAATTACGATGATTAGTAAGACAATAAAACGTACGTATATAATTATATATAATCTTTTATGTAGTTTTAATGTATATATTTATGATACAACATATAAATTATGAATTTATTCATGGGCATGTCAATTAATTATTACATTTTTTGCACTATATAATTTACTATTAGTTAATAAGAATGTAGGAAATTAAGTTATCAATTAGTTATTACTTAACCATTCATTAATAATTAATATATATATATATTAAATAATGATTAATGTATTAACGATGCTTATTGTAAAATGGTACAGTAAAGGTACAACACTCTCAATATCTGTGTTAGCAAGACAGGAGCGAAGAAAGGCTGTCATGGTGGTCGTGGTCTGGTATGTTTTTGGCACTGGGCCTGATGCTGATGAAAAGGTCAGCCTTGTCAAATACAAGAGACACTGCTCCCACATGTTGCACAGGAAATGTCACATATACAGACAAAGAAACACAAACACATACAAACACACATTCTCTTACATGTGTGTACATGGGTATACAAGTGTGTGTAGCTACACAAACACATGCAACATATTGCTCTCCCCTTTCCTCTGTTAATGCCACAGTTAATGTTTGCACCAATGTGGCCATCTCTCTCTCTCACAGACACACATACACACACACACACACACACACATGCACACTCTGCACTGAGAAGGTTAGACACATGTACTCAGAGGATGTTCATATTGTTCAATCTTCATCCTTGTTTGATCTATCACTCTCTCCCTCTCTCTCTCTCCCTCTCTCTCTCTCTCTCTTAATCCTACTCTTTACCCCACCCAGTTTGGAAATTCTTCCCAAGAGCTCCATGTCTTCATCCCTTTTGCCACTATCATCTTTTCTTCCCTTACTCCTGTCTCTCTCCAGCCCCACAACACATCAAACACTGGATTGAATCAAGGCAATAAATAAATAAAGTAATGGAAAGTGCGAGACTGGGGGAATCTGAAAACAAAAAGAAATATCCACTTCACAGGCATGCTCTGGATGCTTTCTGCTTCATCCTCCTTTTTCTTTCCCTCCTTCCCGGCTTCCCTTATTGTGGGAATGTATTACAGGTGTGGTGCGTGTTCACTTGTAAGCAAGAGAAACATTGATTTTCTGTCGCCTTTAGAGGGTAACCGAAGGATATAACACAGTGCAGTGTGTGAAAGGATGGTGTGTGTGTGTGTGTGTGTGCTATAGTGGAGGTTGGTCCAAAGAACACATCAATAAGACTGTGCATAGAACTATCACAGTCACACTACAACGCCACACTATAACACACACGCACAGACAAAACCACATCCACTGCTTCAGAGATACGAACTCTGTTTGTACCATACCAATAGCGGTGTGTGTTTGTGTTTCTGTGTGTGTGGTGGTGGTAGCAGTCTTGGTGTTTACTATTTTATGGTCATCTGTCCCTAACACAAAACATGGAAAAGTGTGTCTACAATGTGGGATTTAAACAGTTAGTTTAAGATTGAGATAACGTGTGGGCATGTGGTCATGAAGGTTAAGGTGAAGGGATGGGCTCACTAGATAATACGTGTGTGTTCGTGCATGCATGTGTGTGTGAGATTTGTGTCAGCACTATAATTTGTCAGCACTGAACCGTGCCTATTGTCTTAGTAAACAGAGAGCAATGAGTGTTTCGTTCAAGATGCTCCTGATAACAGAAGCTCTGCTGCATGAATTCAATTAATTGTACTTTCCTCTTTCTCTCTCTCTCTCTCTCTCTCTCTCTTCTATTCCTCGTATGTCCTTTCCTTTCCTTGCTGTTGCGTTTGTGTCTTCTCCTGTCCCTTCTTCTCTTCTCTCAGGTTGTGGTGGGGTTGAATTACTGCTGGTGCTTTGTGGCCTGGATCTCTCAATGCCCTGCCCACGCCACTGTATCTGCTACACTCAACCCAGCACTGTCTCCTGCCAGGCCCACAACTTCCATGCTGTGCCTGAGGGCATCCCCGCCCAGAGTGAGCGCGTCTTCCTGCAGAACAACAAGATCCAGCGCCTGCTTCGCGGCCACTTCTCCCCCACCACCGCCATGTTGTGGCTCTACTCCAATAACATCTCCTACATACAGCCCTCCACCTTCCATGGATTTGATCGCCTGGAGGAGCTTGACCTTGGGGATAATCGCCACCTGAAGGCCATCGCTTCAGACACCTTCCAGGGTCTGGGCCGGTTACATGCCCTGCACCTCTACCACTGTGGCCTGATCAGCCTGCCTCCAGGGATCTTTGAGGGCCTCCATAATCTCCAGTATCTCTACCTACAGGTATATTAGACTCTTTATCTTAGCATCTGCAATCACAATAGCACTATAGCATAGTCTGTCCATCGGCCTGGCGCAGCACTTACTGTCTATGAATTGGGTACTGATCATATGATAGCTTGTTGATAGCTGAGTGCAGGGAAAAGATCACAAAGCATCCCTCACACTAAAGCCTGATATAGCAACCCCTCCCTTCTGCAGCCAACCATGTTAGGAAACCACGATAGGAATTTGAATCCCGGAAGAGAAAAGCCACCACTGTATGAAGAGATTCTCATATGTTTGTCTTTTAACAGGAAAGTCAATTGATATTGACATTGCATTAGTGGGGTTAAAGTTACATAGTGTGTCGACCCTGTGGAGAACAATGATGTCAGGAGAGCATTCAATACAAAGATCAATACCTTATAAAATTTGTTTGTAATGTTCAGCATTATTTAAAATGATAAAATGTTTAAATACACAGTAAATTTTGACTTTATTCTGAGGTTTTTGCATGTAGGATTGGATATGTCCGACCTCATCTCTCTCTCCCTCTCCCTCTCCCCCTCATCTTTCTCTTATCCCCCACCTCCTTTTTAACTCGTTTCTCTTCTTCCTCCTTTCCCCACTTCCTGGCAGGACAACCAGTTAGAATTCCTGGAGGATGACCTTTTCATTGACTTGCTGAACCTCAGTCATCTCTTCCTGCATGGCAACCGTTTGTGGAGTCTTCGCCAGAACACGTTCCGTGGCCTGGGGGTCTTAGACCGCCTACTTCTCCACCAGAACCGAATCCAGTGGGTTGACCACCAGGCCTTCCATGACCTGCGGCGTCTCACTACCCTCTACCTGTTTAATAATTCCCTGACTGAGATGTCCGGTGCATGCCTTACTCTGCTGCCGGCTCTAGAGTACCTGCGACTTAATGACAACCCCTGGGAGTGTGACTGCAAGGCCTTATCGCTCTGGGATTGGCTGCGGAGGTTCAGAGGCTCCACCTCCTCACTGGTGTGCATGTCACCCCCAGAGCTGGCTGGGAAGGACCTGAAAACGCTGAAGAAGGAGGAGCTGCCCAGCTGCTTGTCAGGAGAGGGGCAGGCAGGTGGCGCAGGTGGGGAGACGGAGCTGGGAGAATCCTTGAACCACCTGAATCGTCACCGAAACCACCACAACCACCATCAGCGGCCGTATTTACCCCATGGGGACCAATACAGCCTGCCCTCACCCTCGCCCCTGCCACGGCCGCCAAAAGGAGGCCGCAGAAACTGTACTCGCCGGGGCCGCAAGGGGAAAGGGGAGCTGAACGAGGTGCAGGTACTGAGGGAGGGGAGAGACAAAGACTATACTCCAGATGGAGGTAAATACGATCTGTCTGCCTCTCCAAGTAGGAAGAACAAATGCATCCCCAGAACTTCTGTTGGCCCTCCAAGTGGGGTCCAGAGAGCCAATAATAAAGCAGTGTCCCCACTTGCTGATTTTGTTCCCTGTCTCCCATTGGCTCTGCTGCTGTCACTCACTTCTGTGATCCTACGCTGAGACAGGAAATGGGCGTTTAATTGCTGATGATGCAACATATTGATTCACTCCTCTGACCAACCCTGCCCTGGCTCTTGAATGACGCATGTGTTTATAACTGTGTGTGTACATGACTGTGCGTAAAGAGCATTATCCAGCTGTCATAGTATCCCAGTGGTATTAAAGCAGGGATCTTCATGAGTCATAATCAAAACACGTAAGTCAGGGAAAACAATTTAGTCCATCACTCTTTGATGATGTCACCAAGGAAACAACAGGAAAACATTACACTTGTCTCACTGACACAATGCTCTTGACACTGTGGCATTGATTAATCACTGAATTGTATGTACTTATCCAAAAAAGAACTATACAGCCACACAGTATACAAAGCCAATGATTCATTCAAATGAGAGGGAGGACAACACACAATCAGGAAAAAAAACAGTTCAAGGCTCAGTCTCTGTGTTTAGCCCCTCTGCACCGAGTAGTACACTCTCAATACGCCCTCCAGCTGCCATTCATGTAGAGACAAAGACACATAATAGGCACACTGTTTCTATAGTACCTTAAAACCTTGCAACAAAAATACTGCAAAGACAAGTAGCAGTGAAATTAGTTGTTATGAAGAGTTTCAGCAGTTACAGCTACTATACATCCACTAATAAAGCAGATTTACTTCCATGTCTTCTGGCAGGGTGATCCCACTTTAATCCATATCTGCATCTGAGTCCATACTGTAAAACACATCATCAGGGTTGTGATACTGTCTGTATAACTGACAATACTTCAAAATAGCCTTGTGCAAACAGTGTCCATTTCCCTTGTTCTTGCTTCACAACAATCAGAAAGCCATTCAGAACTAACTTATCATTATCAGAGCCTAGCTGTCACAGTGAGTGAGTGAGTGAGTGAGTGTATGAGCATGTGTCCACTAAGGAGACCACTAAAGCCATGCTAATAGAAAGAAGTTAGATAGTAAGAGTGCCTAAGTCGAGCCAGTGGCCAATGAGGGTATACTTTAGTGGTCAAAGATGGTTTAACTTACTTTTCAACCTCATTGGCTACATGACAGAGGTCTCAAGGAGCCTGGAAGTCCAAGCCCAACCCAAATGGGCCAAGGGTGAGCTGATGCCCGAGCCTGGCTGACAAAAACGTGAGCCGTGATTCCCAGAAACTGTCAAGCACTTTTCTCTGTAATGCCGAGGAAACTAGTGGAGTGACAGGTGAAGAAAAGACACATCTTTTAAGTGAAGAGGGACTATATAGTGATGATCATCAACAATCAAATGTACCAGATTTAATCCACCCTAGACCCTATCAGGGAGGAGTACTGATGACCACCACAACAACAACACAATATATCCACCTGCATTGGTCTCATCAATTGGTGAAGATGGAAAGCAATTCAGAATCTGTGATGTCCACCATTGGGCAAGGAGAATGACAAACTGCTACATCCTTTCTCTCTTGTCCTCTCTGGAGTGTTGAGTGTGCTCCAAAACCAATGGACTTGGACGTTTTGATTCAAATGCTGCTATGCCCGTAGAGAGCGAGCCTTAGAGCACTGTCTGAGGCTCTGGATTCTTCTTCAGGAGACTGATTCATAACAGGGACTGAGGGGACTGAGGGACACAGCACCCCATATGAACTGGAGTGGTTCAAGCACACACACCCCTAACCAAACCCTATCACTCACCTTCATAGCCTTCCTGTCCCTCACATACAGTACTAACCCCTGTAGTCCAGGGCCCGCAAATCCTAGTGGAGAACTATATTCTATAGATGCCGTCCAGACTTTTACTTCAGCCCTGAACTATCCACCTGAAGTCTCAAGTGCTTGATTACGCAAGGTGAACCATGTATAGATACTCACGGACCGTCCGGGTACCTTTGGCATACCGCTAACTAGCGAGTGATGCTACCAGCCTCTCTTTATGTCTGATAACATTACAAAGTTATTCATTCTTACAACAGGAAAGTCTTTTGACAGCCGGATATGCAAAAGATGACATGGCTAAAATCATGACATGCTAACAAAAGCACAAAACAGATGATTAGATTTGGTTCACTGGCAATCGAAAATATGTGGTTTGGATAGGAATCCAAGAGCGGGAGGCACATTTGTACCCTGCTTGCTTGTATGTTTCCTCCTGAGCCCTGCCTTTCCGTGTGTATCTATTGTAAACGTTGGGGATGAACAAAAGCCTGTCACTGGTGTCATTTTCCTGACATGTAGGATTAGAGGCCCCAACTGGTGACCTTGTCTGTGCCGCTGTGAACCCAGAGGTGATGTAAATTGAATTTGTGTCCGTTTGTTCGTGTGAGGGTGACTTTTGTAACAAAAAGAGAAACTGACCCGGTTGTTGTGCCTCGGTAGTTCCATGAAAAACCAGGGAGCTAGGGGCTGCAACTTTTTATTAATACTTCATTTTTTCTGTTATGTCTTTTCTTTTGTTTAGCTGACTCATTCCAGATAAACGGTACACTGTTCTGTCCCCCTCCTCCCCGTCCCCCTTTCTTTTTTATCCTTCTATTCCCTCCCTCTCTCACGTCCTCCCTCCCTCTCCTGTATCTTGCTATTCTCTTCCTCTCCTGGTCCTCCCTCACTCCCACCCTCCCTCTCTATCTGCTTATTCTCCTCTTCCCCCTCCACCTTCTCCTCTCCTTTCCCTCCCACCCTCTTTGCTCCCTCCTTACCCCTCTATCTCCTTATTCTCTTCCTCTTCCTTCCTTTGTGCAACCCAAATGTTTTGTATATGGTTATCAAACAATGCCAGACTCAAAAGCTGTTTATAAATAACATTAAACAGAAAAGTGTCCTCAATTGGCTGAGGTGGACTGTGTTTGTTTGCTTCCCTTTTGTTAGGTGTGTGTGTGTGTGTGTGGCTAATAGACAGAGTTCCAAAATGAGCCCTGAGGCAGAATGATAAGGCAGTGAAAAGGGGCAGTAGGAAAGAAAAATGGTTAAAAAATAAAAGGTAATGGAATAAGTACGTTCATCGCTGTTCAGAGAGAAACACGCCCACATTTAACCAGGATATAGTTTGGCTTCCTTCGTGTCCTAGTTTCACTCATACACTCAGCAGTCTCATATGAAATATGCATCATATGAACATGTGCCACGCACACACACACACACACACACACCTGTCCAGCTGTATTAGCTTTGATGATGTGAGGGAGGTGTCTCATGTCAGGTCAAGGTGAGGTCAAATAGTGCACTAGCCTATGCTGCCTGTACTTTGATTTTGTGTGTGTGTGTGTGTGTGTGTGTTTGTGTTTATACATTTATGTTTGCATGTGTGAGTGGGTTGAACTTGTGATTTTGTGCATGTGTGCATGTATGTGTGTCTGTGTGTGTCTGTATGTCCACTGGTGTACCTAGTAAACCCACTGTCACACCAGATCCAGCCTGACAGCCGGCTAGGGCAGAGGAAGAGGTGTGCCTCTGAGAGAAAATATCACTGCACTGTTTGTAAAACAAAACTGACAATGGAGAGAGAGAGAGGGAGAGTGAGAGAGAGTAAGGCACAGGGATTAAAAGACGGAAGGGTTGGGGGGGGTATCTGTGAAAGAAATCCATGAAGGAGTTATCAGTACCAAACAGACCAGCAGCTAGGGGAGAGGGAGTGGGCATAATATGGGTTGCTCTAGCGTTTCTTTGAATGGGTATAATGCTATGAGATTTGCTTGGTCAGTTACTGCATGTGTGGCAAACAGAGAGGGCTGCAGTGCACACGTGTTCATCTTTGTACTCCACTGAGAGGTATGCATGATCAAGAGTGGCTCTTAAAATAGATCACAGATCCTCCGTCTTAATGTAGTCTGCAGACAGAGTTCAGCTGTTCAAATGCAGCAGAGAGGTATGAAAAAATGAATCTGTCTCTAAAACGGAAGGCACATGGGTAAATGCGCTTTAAATATAAAGAAACCTAAAATTAAGGTTTGGATAAGAAAGAATGATAACGAATGGTAGACGGGTGGTTAAGGTTGAGGGAGGAAAGGAGAAACCATAGAAGGAAGGAAGGGAAGAAGTAATGATAAAATGGAAGAAACAGAAAAGGAATGTAATGAAGTGAGAGATGAAGGAACGAAGAAGGCAGGTAATGAAGAAAGGAAAGGAAGGAAGGAAGGGAGGAAGGCCAGAGGGAAGGAAGGAATGATGATAGGAAGAGATTTAGAAGAAAAGTAATAAAGATATGAAGATGAGGTTAGGAGTGAAGAGAGGAATGCAGGAAGGAAGGAATGTAGGAAGGAATGCAGGAAGGAAGGAAAGAGGGATGGAAGGAAGGAAGGAAGGAAGAGAAGAAGATAGGTACAAAGGCAGGAAGGAAGGGGGGCTGGCCAGAGGGAAGGAAATGATGAAGTAATACAGATATAAAGATGAGGTTAGGAATGAAGAGAGGGATGCAGGAAGGAAGGGATTCAGGGAGGGCGAAAGGGAGGGAGGGAGAGTTTGTGGAGAGGGACGCACAGGGGAAGAGGGGGAAATTATCTGTAGAGATGCATGGATACAGGCTGCGGGATCAAACAGAAGAACAGCTCATCTACTAGTTCAGTCCCAAAGCTGAGGATCTGAAATAGCCGCCTGTGAATATTTATATATGCCTATGTTCCCTTCCAAAGGCAAAGAGGCCAGGCAAAATTGATTTCTCTGTGTGGGTCCCTAAAGAGTTGAGACTCAGCAAAAGAAAAGCAGAAACGAGCAAGGCAGTGAGAGTGAAAGGAAAGAAAAACAACAAAGTTAGAACAGTAGGAGATTTGGTAAAACAAGAGAAACAAAGGAATGGCAGACACCTTCAGTGAAAATGTACGTATCGATGATGCATTCACTAAACTGATTTATCTGCAATTCCTCTGCATTCACCCTTTCCCCAGTGGGATGTGGGTTAAACCTTCCCACTCCGTGATTTGATTTTCATTCCCATCAGTATCCAAGCGCATGGCATCTATCACGCACCGGCTCACATCCCTACCTTCCTGTAAGGACCATTTAACACCAGGGTCCTTCTCTCCACTGCTTTTCATCAGGCTACATTACACTCATTATAAGCAGTTATCTGATTCTGATTAGGAAGAAGGTCAAAGTGTGGAACCATGATGGAGCCACTGGGGACGTGCAGCCATTAAACCGAATGCCTATACTCGAGATTGAGATCTGACTTGACCTATTCTTAAAATAAAAAAAATCACAACTGTCATTACTCACTCCCTCACTCCTTCACTCACTCATTCCATGTGTTTGAAAAACTGATATACTGTGCTTTTAAATTAATTGTAGAGTCCCATTTTATTCAAAATATCTCTAAATTACTGTCACTTGCCAAGTCCAAAAATTACAGTTTTTATGAGTAACAAAAGTGCATGTGTCTCTTTGCAAGATGCAAACCAAAACAGAAGACAAATGACTTTTGTGTTTCTAAAGCTGTTGCCACATCTTTAACTCTACTTCTGCTCATAAATTCTCAAAGGCTTTTAACTGCTGCTAGCTTTGAGGAGTCACAAATTCCAATAGCACTTGCATTGCTATTTTTGATATCATTGTTCTTTTTAAGTTTAAAAGGTCAAAATGAACT
Source organism: Monocentris japonica (assembly GCA_900323365.1). Taxonomy (NCBI): domain Eukaryota; kingdom Metazoa; phylum Chordata; class Actinopteri; order Trachichthyiformes; family Monocentridae; genus Monocentris; species Monocentris japonica. The sequence continues at coordinate 15,262 of OOFE01013430.1, forward strand.
TCCCTGAGAAGTGTGAGGAGTTCTGGTGTTTTTTTTTCATGTGAAAAGTTGCGAACACCATCCACAGCTCCCCCGCTGATGGGGCTCTATCCATTATTTCTGAGAACTCTGCTATGCTGGGTGGTTTGAAACCGTTCCTAGAGGAGACAGCAGCTCACTTTTAGTCCTCCACCTGTCATCTACATGCTGTCCCTACTAACTTCCTACACTATAAGCCCTTCTATATTATTAATTATCAACAGCTTTTTGGGCAGTGACACATTTCCTTCTAGCTTTAAAGATGCTGAGGTTCAACCCCGCGTTAAAAAACTCCCTTTCATATCAAAGGTTTTAGAGAAAGTAGTCTGAAACCAGTTAACTTCAACTTCAGATCTTTCATTACTTCATCTTTTGTCACTCCAGACACCATACTGAAGAAATGCCAATCCGTTTTTTTTCCCCCATTTTTTCCATTTTCATAGCCAGCTCAAATTGTTTGACCAGGCTCTTGTTACAAAGACTGACCATATTTGTTGAGTTTTAAATGTATTTTGAGGGGAGTTAATCAGAATCAGAATTGCAGATCCTGTTCACCAAGTACAATGGGTGCACTAAATTCGACTTGGTTAAAACTGGTGCACATTACATGACAGTTACACACTACGCAATTGACAGCCTAGATGGAGGACAAACTGTAACAAGAATTCACATATAATGCAGAGGAGATGGACTGAATGACAGTAGACTAAACATCAACATATATACAGTGTGTTGATATACATCCAAAGTCAAATAATTGTTCCAGCGCAGGAGCATTGGTATAGTTGGGAACAGTAGAGAGGGTGGAAGTGTTTGTCTTGGCTTGCAGTAAGTCAGTACCATAGGCAACAAGCTGTCAGAGCACTACACAACATTGAGACTTTCTCAAAGTTTTGAATGATAGTTTTTGTCAGTAGGCAATGTTCAATTTGAATCCTCTTAGTCCTGAGTGCTGGGTTCAACACCACACCATTTGATCAGTCTGATTGAGAATCAGACTGACTTTTGTGCAATGGTGCACATGCAATTTGAATTGGTATATGGTACAGCACTGACACCCTAGTCGCAGGACAAAACATAACAGGACCTCACATATAATTCAGACAATGTACTCTGTGATAGTGGACTAAACATAATCACAATGCAAGTATCTGGTAGTGTAGTAGGCTAGTGCACTATAGGGCCACTCAGGTTTCAGAGCAGTCCTCAATACTGAGACTGTCCTTCTTACAGTTGAGAATGACATTCTTTTGGCCATGGATGCTGGGCAATCTTCAGTTGTAATCTTCTTAGTCCTGAGTGCAGGGTTCAATACTGTACCACACCATTTTGATCGACTGCCTCAAACGCAGGCAGATGTTACTTACATGATTCCTCTAATATCTCTCTTATAATACCTTCTCTGTAACGTTAGGCAACTTATTGTTCCGTACACAAACCGCTTGCGGCGTCCCTCAAGGGTTGATTCTGGGTCAGATCACATTTTACTGCATTTATTACAGAATTTATTATTGCACTTCTCTATTCTCATGATAATATTTTCCCAGCTTTTCCAAAATGTTGCAGCATGGCTTTTAAACTACAGTACAACTAGGAAATATGATCATATCTCACATATTTCAGTTCCCCTGCACTGGCTGACTCTAAGTTTTAGAATTGATTTGAACATTTTCTGACTACATTAAAGGCTTGGCTGGATGTGGCCCACAGCCTTTTTTAATCTCAACTTTTAATCTGTTATGAGCCAGAGCACAGCCTGAGACCAGAATGAGACCTACCTCAATGAGCAACTATAGCCCTATAGCTATACACCTGTAATACATGTGTGTGCCCACATGTATACCTTCATGAGAGTGTTTCTGTTGAAAGAATTCATTCACAGAAAGAAACTAAAAATATATAATTTTAGAAGAGATATCAAATTCTGAAGTATTGGACCAGTATTGGTGTTGAAAAATGTCCAACATCAACCAGCCGTAATTCTGGTATGAAATATAGAGTTGCGCGGTAAAGTGAGAGTGTAAGGTTTGGGGTGTGTATTGTTGACAGGGAGAGAACACAGCAGTCCCAGGAATGCTTTTAATTACGGGCTTCTCTGTGTCCCGTGTTAATTAAAGCCCAGGCATTTGGAAAATTAAAACCAGGGAGAGAGAGAACAATGAGCAATGTGGAGGTGCTCTGTGTGTGTGTGTGTGTGCATATTTGTAAAGTGTATGCATGATGGCGGGCACAACAGGAAGGAGGAGGGAGAAAGAGAGATGCGAGGAGAAGTGAGAGAAAAGAAAAACAAAAGAGATTCTTCTCATTCCCTTCCTTATCTTTCTCTCCTCTTCACTTCCCTCTTCTGTCTTTATCTGACTTCCTGTTGTTGAATCCCTGATCCATCATAGTGTAATCTGTTTGTTTGAGCCTGCCTAAGCTCCTAACCTTCTGTGTGTGTGCGTGTGTGACACCATTGATTTCTCTCCTTGATCAT
>OOFE01013430.1:17775-32625 GCA_900323365.1 Monocentris japonica
ATCATCTTTTGACTATTATGTCAGTGCGCATGCATGCACGCACACGCACACGCACACACACACACACACACACACACACACACACACACACACACACACACACACATACACACACACAAACGCACACACAAACAAATATAAAAACTAGTTCAAGCCAGTTGAAACCATCGCACTGTGGTTAATATAACATTTATGTAATTCCTCAATCTATAAATCCTCTAGGCATTAATGTGATTGAAGACATGTTGCTATGGTATTTATTGACAAATCCTTTGCAGGGATGGTTGCCATGGTTTTTATCATCATTACAGATAAGCATTTTGTTTGGTGGGCAGCATGGACCAGCAGGAAGTGACTTTTGGAAAGGGATCAATGTCAGGAATAGGGTCTGGGGTATGTAAGCAAGTATAGCAACACTAATCAATATAGCAGTGGGATCTGAGAATCAATCAATAATGACTACATATTCCTCGCTGCAGGAGAGACACAGCAAGAGTTCTCTGTGTTATTGAATACAGCTGAATCTACATGCAACATCTAAAGTTGTTCACAGTGTTTCTGAGCCAGGACCAATCGCTGGATTACTGGAAACAAACTCCAGGGAATTAGTTCTTACAAAGGTAGTTTTTTGACAGATCCTCCAAATTATTATGATAAAGCTGGATGTCAGTATTCAAACACACGAGTAAAAAGAACTTGCTAGGGAGCCCTTGTAGTTGAGCAACCTTGTGTTCTCGCTCTCAAAATGTTGCCAACTGTGCTTGCATTGGTTTGAATCTGACTCATGTTGAGCTGTCATAACATGTCTCAGCTTTCTTTTCCCTCTCTCTATATTATGCAAAAGGATGATCAAATACTAAAGAATGCACTCTCCTCCTCCAGTAAAGAATAAAAACCCTATACTTGCTGGTTCCTGATAAACACAAGGAACCTGTAAATTGCTTATTATTTGGTAAAAAAGCTATTCAACATTCATTGTCACTCTGTTTCTCTCTGAAGCTTTTTTTCAGCTTCTGCCTGAGAGCGCATGGATATCTGAGAAGAAGAGAGGGAATAGAAATCTTTCTTTTTTTAATGGACAGAGAAGCTGTCAGCAGATTATGTGGGAGGACAGCGGCTTGACAAGATTTGTCAGGTTTCACTCTCTCTCTCTCAAACACACACACACACACACACACACACAGAGCGAGAGAGAGAGAACAGGGAAAGCCCAACACCCTAGCAAGCTCTAACCAAATAAATAAGAAAGGACATGAGGAAAAGCACGATGATTTACATGTATTGCACTCTATTTGCCTTCCTCTGCCTCTCTCTCTCCCACCATCATCCGTGCCTGACTCATCGCCTTTTGTTCTCTCCATCACCCCCTCTCCACCCTCCTTTCCTCCATCATTCTGTCTACCTTTGTTACACTCACCCACTCTCTAACTCTGTCACCTCTCCTAATGTCTCACATCTCCTTCCCTCTGCCACACCCCTCCTCCCCCCCTCTCTCCCTGCCAGATGCCTGCGATTCACATTCGAAAAGTGTTTATACCTCCTGCTGTCCATGTCTCTTTTTCCTCCCACCCTCTCTCCTGCCTCATCCTCATGGATTCGGCTTCTCTTCCTGCTCAGCTTCTGTCTATCTCTCCCTCATTCTATTCCTCTTCTGTCTTATTTTCTTCCACTCCCTCTCTCCCTCCTCCTGCGCCTCTTAGATTACTGTCTTCACTGCTGACACTTTCATCTCTAAAAGAGCAATAGAAATGGAGGAGGAGTGCAACTCCCATCCATGTCACTCTGTCACTCCCTCTTCATCCCTCCATGTGGGTTCCTCCCATCCTTCCTCAGATCCATCACTTCCTCCATCCTTGTCAAGCACATCACCTCCTCCATTCGCTGTCACTCACAGGGACTCCATATAAATTTTTTTTTACTGTGTCAAATAGTGCTGCAACACATTGCCTCATTAGAGAGCTTTCAAAGTGCTATGCATATGGTTTAGTTATAGACTAAACAAGATCAGAAGTTCCCTCCATCAAGATAGCAAGATAGCTTGGAGCCACATACTGTATAATCCTAAAACCTAATAAAGGTTTTGAGTGGAAGTTAATAATGTTAATAATGAGGTTATAATCTTGTGACATTGTTTAGAATCTTACTCATGATGATTTTTTTAACCTAAGTAGTGACATCTCTAATAGTGTAACAAGCGATATAACTATGGTTAAAGGTATGGTTAAATCTACAAAAAGGCTTATATAGGTTACATAGAATAAAAGAGGGAAATAATGCCATTATATCTGCTTTTTACATAATGCGTAGAAATTGACAGCTTTTATTACCATGTATGCCAGTTTCATTCCTGCGAAGAGTAGGGGTTCATTTTCTTTAAAACATAGGGAGCCAAAGTCAACATCATCCCTGTAGTAGTGAAAAACCCCAGATTACCGAGTTTAGAATGCTCCAAACTGTACTGGGGAACTTTCCATGAAAAGCTGTTGTGTTGTCACATGTTGGTGACAGTCATTTATTTGAGCTCCATCTTTGGCGATGACCCCAAAACAAGACATCCCTTAGCTTGCTGGTAAATGTACTAGCTAATGTTGCACCATGAAAATGTTATAGCTAGTGATAGTTATGCTCTTTGGCTAGTGTACACTGTCACCCACCAGAAAAAAGTGCAGTAATTTCTCTTTATGTAGTTCTGTAACCACATTTAGATAATAAGTATAAGTTCACAGTCTGTACCCGAGCCTTTTCCCTCAAAAGTTACTTCTCTTAATTGCTTTTGTAACTGTGGGTGCCGCAAGATGATTTTCAACACAATCTATTGCTTTGTTTAAGCTGTAGGCTCCCTATTAGCAGTTGGGCACACCTTCAAGCTTTAGAATTCAGCATTGTTGTGTTTGCACACTTTACAGGACATTACAGTTTGGACTTCACAGCTGAAGTTCATCTATAAATTTTAGAAGGTGAACTGATGAAAGTTGGATCCATATTAAGTGGTTGTTGTTTTTCACTTTTAAGCCTTTAAGCAGCCAACAGCACTGATTAAGGGTCAGGCTACTGACCTGGGGTTATGTAAAGTAAATAGCTTTGCTCAGTAACAGTTTTTGTTGTTTAAGCAACTCGACCTGATGTGTGGCTTGGCATCTCTATGCATTGTGTGTTACAGCATCCAATAAGCCCATCCAACTTCCTCCCAAACACTTAATGCTATGTGACTGCTATGTGGCAGTTGTTCAAATTTTAAAGGAGGGCTCAGAAACGCAGTGCCTTGCCATTTTCATATAATTTACCACAAAACACAATGAGTTCAGGCTCAAGTCAAACGAACGTGCACACACACACACACACACACACACACACACACACACATACTTGGGTGACTCAGACAATGTGCTCTGGTGATACCAGATTGGGGAGGTTTACAGCAGAAAAATACAGCTGGCCTTGCTTGTACACTCCACTAAACTATTTGTTCTGCAAACAAACAATGCATAAGACACAAAAACAAACATGCACATCCACAAACACCCACATATGCATGTTCACTTAGTGTTGAATTCTATCAGCCATTCCAGTCCATCACCATAACAGTTACAGAGCATTTTTCATCAGAATCAGCATTAGAATAATTGTATCCACACAATTACAATAAAGATTGACTTCCATTTATCGTACTTTGTCATTAAAATAATGCTGATTCTCATTTTAAAAGGTCCCCAACTGTCCTCATATGCTGACTGCTGAGGTGTGTGTTTTGCAAAGGGCTTCTCTTTGGCAGGCGTATAGCTAGATCAGCATTTACAACACGAAAAAAACATTTTTTGACACAAACAAAACTGACCCAAACCCTCAGTATATCTTCCATGTAGCAAAACTCTGTCTAATAGAAAGTCAAGCAGAAGCGTGCCGTGTGAACTGAGCTCCATTTGGCCCCATGTTCAGCCCTCATTATTTCTCCCTGCTCAGTGGCCCAGTACCATACAGGCAACTACTTAATGATAACAACTAACTACTCCTGGCTCCTCACTACAGGTGCAGGAACTTTGGTTTATGTTTTCTCTTAGGATTTCTGACTTCAAATACATACACTCGCATACATACAGACACTTTTCATTCATTTCATTCATTCATTTTTTAGTTTTCTAGATGGCAGAATTAATATCATCTTTTAACTCACTTCTTAAAGCTTACTTTTATTGTAAGGCCTTTTTCTTTGGCTCTTACATATTTTTATCCTTGTTGCCTTGCCGATTATTTACTTATTGCATTTGTTTCATCTCTATGATTGGCACTATTTTATTTTTAATATTTATTTATTACTGCTTTAGCTCTCTGTTCTTTCTGTTTTATTGCTTCTGTGCCATTTGTTCATTGTTATATAAAGTGCTACATAAATGTAATGGGTATGCCTCTAGGACCCTGGGAAGTGAAGGAAAATGATAGGGACAGGTGAGCTAGCGTCTTCCTCTATGCCTTGTGCTGCAGCAGAAAAAATCAAAAAGAGTGAGGCCAAACAATCGTTGACGCCGTGGACCGAACATTTGTCAATTCCCAGTCTGTTTTAGTCTCCTCCAGTATCACACCTATATATTGCTTGTTTTTTTGGTAATTTGCAATATTTGACATTGTATTGTGGGTGTACAGTGCAGGAGCTGGAACCCCTTCCCCATTTTGTGACCTTGGTTTGCTGTGTTATTGCTATTAATTGTTATTAATTGCTTGCTTGATGCATAGTGATATTTCTAATGATATAGTGTGGGTCATGCTAGCCTACTTTTGGAAAGCATGTAGTGGTTCTCTGCTGTGTCAGGCCTGAGGCCAGCTCCACTGGGTATTTGTAGTGTTTCACATGCCCCCTAGCCTTTGAAGACCTTCCCTCCAAGCCCTTTCATCAATATTCTGCCAGTTATCTGTGCTGTAAATGTTTAGTCTGACCAAGGCCCAAGTCCCCTTTAACCCCAGTCCCTTCATTGCCACAAAGCCCTGAAAGTGATTACTCACTTCAGCTCTAACACTATATACTGTAACATGAGATGGTCTACAGCTGAAACCCTATTGAATTACACTGAGATGGAAAAGCTGTATTTTTGTCATGGCAGTATCTCACAGGAAGATATCAATAAAACGGTAATAGTTATTGATTACCCAGTCATTGGATGTGACCAAACGCAATACAAAATGACTTTAATACATTTGTAGTTAATTTGTCACAGACATTAAACTAATCTGAAACTGGTTTGTACTGGGCTGGTCACAGCAACTCACATTTTTCTAGCATTCATTAAAGTTACAATCAGTAAAACAATTGACCATCTAAATTGTGGGTATATTTAAATATAATCATGAAGAGTTCAGTGAAGCCAAACTAAGCTTTGTGGAACTTTGCCAACCTATTTAAACCAGAAATATAGGTCATTTTTATTCCACTGTTCATGCATTTACAATTATTAAATGCTTTACAGCTTCATACTCCATGAATTATTCAGAATTATTTGGTGACCTTGCTGTCGGCTACTGTCTTTGCATCAAGAGCTCTGTCAGTCAGTTTTAGAAAATGTCATTCCAATCCCATGCCTGACCTTCTATTTACACTCGGATTAAAAAGTTGACCTTTGACATGTTTTGCAAAACTCAGTAGCTGACAGTAACTGTATGCCTTGTGTAGAAATACAATGATTTTATAGAATTATTAACCAATTTCAATCTACTATCCAAATACAGTGCTGTCATGTTGCCTCTGGCTGCAATTACAATATAGTCAAATGCAGTAGTCTCTTTCTCACTTCCTTCCTCTCTCTCTTACACACACATACACACACATGACAAACACACTGAGCAGAAGGTGGTGTGTCATTGATCTCGCCAGCCTACTCACAACATGTTGCCTTCTGAGTCTGCATTTGAAAACATAACAGGAATAATAAATTAGCCCATCAGTAATCAGCCACACCGATTAATAAGCTTAGGAGGAGGCTTCCTCATGAGGAGTGCTGATGAATGGATTAGCAACCACACGTCTCTCTCTCTCTCGTTCTCTTTAACTCTTGTCCTCAGAATTGTGGTTAGAGGGGTTGGAGGGATGAAAAATATCACTTTTGAACAAAATCCTCCCATGTCTTAAGACAACACAATAACTCACTATTTCCCTGTACGCCCACTCTTCAAGACTATCAGTAATGAAATGTGTTTTTATTCCTCTGCGAAAGCGCTCCTTCAACTTCCTTCCACAGTACGATAACCTTCCAAATTATCTTTGTGCTCCAGAAACAAGCTGTGAGAGGAGACCTTTTTTTTTTAGGGTAATCTACTGTAAATCTCCAACTGTTGGGAAAGATGGGCCATGTTCAAAAAAAAAAAGAAGACGAGAAATAATAAAAAAGAACTGAAAAATGTTCCTGAATGATCTCAACATTTCATTCGTTTCTAATTGAAATGGAAAGCCTGATTTAGCCCAGCTCATTAGCTAGACTCTATTTAGACTGAAGACAAAACGACCAGAGGATCTTTATCATATTACAAAGGAAACAAAATGATTAAAAAAGGATGCTCACTTGCAGAAGATTGATTGAGCTCGTCTGGTGTTCAACCGCCCCAAGTTCTCCCACACAACTACCCCTCTCCGTTCTCTACACTGGCTCCCTGTAGCAGCTCGCATCCAGTTCAAGACCCTGGTGCTAGCCTATAGGGCAGTGAAAGGAACAGCTCCTTCTTACCTCCAGGCTATGGTCAATCATCTAAAACAGAAGAGCATAAGTGGTTAAAACAATTCAACAAATCATCTGTATGGCAAAAGTGAGACATCTTTTTGCTTAATTTTTTCAAATGGGGAGGAAAACATTGGCTCTGTCTTCAGCAAATTTGAGAGAACTTGCTGTGTGCTCCTAAATCTTTTAGCTTCTGAAAGGGATAAATGAGGGAATTTGAACTAAAGCCAAGGGTAAAAACCCTTATATAACTATATATATATATATAGTATAACGATGGTTGTGAGTTGGATCAGTCACATGTTGTGTTATATCAAGACTGTGATATTTAAAAACTCAGTAGCAAAACTGCTTGAGAAGTTATCAATATGGATAATAAAATCAGCATTCACTTTGGGAGTGATAACCACACAAAAGACAGATTCAGAGTACATATTCTGAAACATGTTCAAAGCTGGAAAAATCACTAATAGCAATGTCGTCAAATATATTGGCCACTAGCCCTTGGGTAGCTGAAAAACCATTAAGAATAATACTCTTGTGATCTTACATTAAGAAGTGCTAATTTGCCATTGACACCGAGAGACAGCTCTTGGAGAATTAGCGGGGAGACATTTAATATACTGGAGGTTACTTTAAGTTGTTTTTGTTGGCTTTGTTGGATTTGTGCATCTAATTGGGAAGACGGCTGGAAATGTTTGTCTCAATGAGCAGCTCAACTGCATAGTGTGGCTGAGTACCTAGTGTAGATGACTAGCAGTCCAAGTCCAGTTCTTAATGTAGTATACCAGCCTGTTCAAGTTTGTAGAAATAGATCTGAAAAGTAATGCACTGTAATTTCGTATGATAATCTATGAATTGTGAAACAGAAGGAGGACCATATGTGACCAAATCAGGCTGTAGTTTGACATTCAAATAGTGCAGTGGAAAGAAAGGGTGTCTGGGTGGTTGATGGGCAATACTTCACTTCTACTTTCATTTTCAGCAAAGATTTTCTTATTTAAGCATGACCAAAACCTTACCCTTAACCTTCACCAAATAGTTTTAGACATGAGTCATTGAGTCATTCACAAGTTGAGGCCAATCAAGTTCTTAAAATACCACAATAAATACATTAATAGCATAAATTAAACCCCAGACGGATAACAAGTAAGTATAAAATAGTTAAAAATCTATAAAGGTAACAGCGCAATAAGATACAAGAAACAGGACAATAGCAGCAGAGTGGTCAGAGTTCAATCTATAGTTGAACCAAATACGTTAAAGGTCCAGTATAGTTTTTCACAATCCAGACACACAGATCAATCTGAGCTAAAGTTTACTACAGTCAATCCAAGTTTATGTTATAAAGGCTCCTATGGTCAATCCCTGTTTTATTCATTCAGCACAGGCAGTACCCTCCCATCATTTGAGAAAATAGGCACAGCAAAACTTCAACTGTGTACAATGTGATGAAAGGGATGAAAAATATTTGCAGTAATCAGTCTTGAAATACTGCTTCCCTTTACTTATCTGGATTGCAGGTCTGTCACTCAATGAGGCAGCAGAGGCAGACAATCACAGGTTTCGCAACAATGAATGCAGAAGACGAGCAGAGGACTGTAAAAACAGTACGCAGCATTCAGTGCAAAACACCTGTCAACCACAGAATAAAACAGATGTCAATCTAGTTTAGATAACCCCAATTTAAAGGTCAGGTTGTAGGCATATCAAATCATTGTATTAAGGCAGATCCATTTGTAGCCTCCTCTTCACTCTTCATGAAGTCTTGTCGGCTATCATCAGGCTTGACTGGAGGGCAACTGAAGTCCACATGATACACTTGCAAATAAAGGGGGAGGACAAAATAATGGAAGCACCAACAAGGACTAGAACTGAACAAGGACTTCCACTTTGAGGCAACATAATCACAATTAGCTACACTGGTGAGCCATATTAAGTTGAATACCAAATAATGTATGTCTCAGCTTTAAATAACAGGCACAGACAGAACTTAACACTTAACAGGATAGTTGCTAAGCACCACAAAACTACAGCCTCAAAATTACCACAGAATTGAATCAACAGTACAATATTCCTACATTGGAATGGGTTTACATCTGGAAAAGGCCAAAGGATGCCTTCAACCCAAAATGTTTGTTGCCAGCTGTTAAACATGGTGGAGGATCTGTAATGATCTGGGCAGCCCTGTTGTGGGTGTTAATAGGTGTCCCTGTTGTGGGTGTCTGATGATCTGAATGGTTGTATAATGGCCAAGGCCATGACCAAGAGCAAATGGTGCAAATACTTTTTCCCATGATGTTTCTCTATTCAAACATGATAATGCATGATAATACACATAAAAAAAATAAAGAACTGTTTTATGAACATCAGGATGAAATTAAATGCCTTTCATGGCCTCCCCAATCGCCAGATGTAAACATCATTGAACCTTTCTGGTAAGCTATGGACTGCAGAGTTCGAAGTTGATTTCCACCTCCTTTATCCTTCAAAGAACTAGAGAATTTCCATCAACATCTGACTACACACAGATCAGGACTTGTATGACAGCATTGCAAGGAGGACTGAAGCGGTTCTAAAAGCAAAGGATGATCCTACTACTTATTGTGCACTTGATATACTGTATAGTTTTCATTATTTTGTTCACCTACTGTATAAATTAACTCTTACCAAGCCTTGCATTTGATAATTGTCATTTTTCATCACGGGAACTATCCATGAACTTAGTACTATTGGCACTTAGTTCCAGGAACTTCGATCTTTCCCACCAGGGGAACTAGCTCCGAAAAGGTTCCTCTTGGACAGTTCCTGGACCCCAAAAAAAGTTCCTGCAAGTGAGGAAGTACTTTTTAGGGGACCAGGAACCATTGGGGTGGAGTTGCAGTGCTGAACAATGCTGATTGGTCAATACAACCTACGCAAAAATCGTCAAGTCCGCCAATGGCCATTCTTAAATATCGGTAAACAGCTGTGCTTGTTCAATACCGGTAGCAACTCATTTCATATCTCTGCGAGACGCAACGAACACGAAGATTATTAATTATTTTAGAAAATGGACCGATGGACCGACGACGAGGTACAGGCACTGATGTGCATTTTTTCAGACGAGGAGATACAGAGAGCGTTTGAGGGCTCAAAGTTTGGCAGAAGGTTGTGTCTCGGCTACCAGAAATTGACGTACACCATACCACCAAACAGTGCAGGGAAAAACAACAAAAAAAACCATAGCTGCTTGAACTTCCTTCATGTTTGCTGTGTTGAAATTGGTGCTGTTGTTGTGGGGGTTGTCACATACCTAAATGTATGAAATGTATGAAACCAAACAGCCGCACTTTTGTCGCGTCACATGCTCCCTATTTGCATGATCTCCCCGGTACTTTGGTGCGGTGGGAAAGCAACCTCAAACTCTTTTGGGGAACTAAAAAGGTTCCTGTTGAGAGGGTTCCTGCTCAAAAAAGTACGCAAAGGTTTCAGGTTCCTGTAGTCAAAAAATGTTCTAATAAGGACGAGGGAGAATCTCTCGCGCTCTCTTCCCTAACATGAGGACTGGTAAGTTAGAAGGTGCTACCATAGTTCACAAGTGATTACTATCACTCATTCTACTGCAAGGACTGATTTTACACCTTATGTGCAATTTAGCTTTTTGATTGGGGCTATTACTGTTATTTCTGTTGCTGTGTTTTTCATTTCTTCCTGTGTTTGCGAGATGATGGATACCTGTGGCAGGCAAGTTGTTGTGATTGGCAAAAGGGACTTGAGGCTATGACAGTAATGGAAGACAATAACGGCACTGAGATAATTACAGCATTTTTCAGAGCGTCATCGCTTGGCAGGAAGCTGTTACCAACATTCTGTAGACTGTGTGTTCATATGCACACACACAGACATGAATGCATACACGGACATGCATGCTCACTGACACACACTCTGTACATTGAATGATAATGGCTGTGTAGTTAAAATTGAAGAGAACCAATATATTTGAGCAGACTGATGTTGATGTAATAGCACAAGAAGGAAAGGCCAGTTTAGCACATTAACTCCACTCTGACACCCAGTTCTCCCCTTTACTTTTCAGTTCTTTTACTCTTCGACCCCCCATTATAATACAAGAGGTGGAACTCGCCAGTGTGTGTGTGTTTGGGAATGTTGTCTCCAGCTAGCTACCTACTGTACTGATCATCTTCCAACTAAGTAACTAAGCTACTGTGATTAGCCACGTCCCTCTGGAAGTGAGATTTATGAGCTTCAAGCTGCATTCTTTCATTTTAAGTCAGATACCAGGTATTAGGTAGTTTTATAACAAGGCACAGATGTGTTCTATGTTGTTGGCCTTTGTAAAGACAAGCTTCATTTACTGAAGTCTCTTGATTAACAGCAGCATTTAGAAATGTTGAAATGCTTAATTAAACCTTGAACAGCACATTAAGGTTCAATAAATGTCTCCCAACAGGACTTCAATGATGTACCTGTGATGCATCTAATATGGACACACACACACACATCCACTTCCACTCTCCCCACCCCCTATCCCCACTTTCCCACATAAGTGGTACGCAGTCAACATGTAACTTCCCATAGGGGTATAATTACCTTTGTAGTGTAAACTGGGTAATCACCCATGTCTCCACTTAGCTCTCAGCTGGAAACATGGAGTGGAGCGCAGAGCGGTAGGGAGACAGAAGCAGCAGTGTATCTGTCTCAGATGCTATAGCACTGCTCATACAATTCATAAACAAATCATTACAAAATCACATGCCAGCATAATGAGAACAACATATATACAATCACCTTCATTGCCTTTTATGTTCTCACCTCCCCTTCATAAATACCAATTATGAGAAAACAAATGGATTGTATGGAGATGGTTTGTGTATATGCATGTGCATGTATGAAAGAGAGTTCAGGGAAAGAGAGGCTTAGAGCATGCATGTTTTCATGGCACACACTGTACATGCATAGTTTCCAGTTGACTGAATTTCAATTTGTTTTACTAAATCCAATCCAGTTCACTCATGAACTCAGTTTAACAGTCGCTAAACCTAGAGTTAAGTTTTACAGCAATCCATAAAGCCTTCTTTAGTCCAGACCTCTCCCCGTTAATCGAAAATGAAAACAAGTAGAGCCATCCGATTAGACGATATGTAATCCTGGTGAAGATAAGAAAAACAAACAAGGGGGAATTACCAGTAATTTTCCCTCCGTGATCAGATTAGACAGATTAGAGGCTATGAAGATAGAAGCTTATGGCAGATGTCTACTGGCTCATTTTGATGCCAGTGCAGGTGCACACAGGGAGGTATTGCCATGGTTACCTTACATAGAATGTTGTTGGCTGCACAGCAAGAAATGACTGTGAATTGGTTGAAACACTGAGACAGTAATGAAGGCTGTAGAGATACACCATGAAAATGAATAAAAATCATATAAATAAATTACATTTTGAAATATAAACGCGCTGCAGGGTTTTTAAAAATGTTGGTGGCTGAACAATTTTTTTTAATGGCTTCTACAAGCATGATGAGTGCATGTACACAGACACGTACACCAGCTATTTACTATACATTCCTATTGTTATTACATTGTGATCATTGATGTATTGGTAAACAAAAAGGTGGGTAAACTGTGATCTCCTGTCGGTGTTCATCTTAAAGGATAATTCCGGTATTTTAAACCTGGGCCTTATTTTTTTTACATGTTTTGGAGTCTAAATGACTAATAGGTACAAAACGTTTTGGAATTGGTCCAGTAGATCGCCTCAGCCGGCAGCCGCAAAACGGGCTGCAATGGCTGCAACGTAATCCTTTGGGGCAGCTGTGCCCGATCAAAGTACGTCCACTAAAAGTGTTTGTTTTTGCCACTGACAGGCTCAGATTGTTATTTGAAGTGTCTGACAACATTACGGAAAGGATCCCTACAGAGATAGACCTTTGTTTAACCAGACACAGAAGTCTCGCTCTGAAATCTGAGTTAGTCTTCTCCTTGAGTGAGACTTCTGTTTCACAAAAGAAATAAGATGAAATCAAGATGACAACTGAATTACATTTTCAAATTTATTATAAATGACAACAGATAAACAACAGGGTAGAAAACAACATCACTTAACCCCCAGCAGTTGGGGGTTAAGTGCCTTGCTCAAGGGCACTTCAGCAGTGTTGGTGGGCACTGTAGCTGTGGCACCAGTCATTTTCCAATCACCAGCTCACAGCTGGAATACATCCTCCTGGTGGTGCCGGGGATTGAGCCAGTGACCCTCCAGTGATGGGTCGGTCTCTCTAACCGCTAGGCCAACCTGCCGCCCCATCCTACTGTGTATGCTGGCCTTGGTGTTGGCATGGCCTCTGGCACTCCAACTGGAACAGAAAAATACATACATGAATGCCCCCTGGCCAGATCTGTTTACGATGGAGAGGGAGGGTGGATTTGTTTAACTGGTGGTTGGTAGGAGAAAAAACAAAGACAGGAGAAGATGAGAGGGACTGTGGAGTGGTGGGGAGAAAGAAATCAATGGACAGCTCATAGAGAGATGACTGTGGAAACAGTGAGGAAAAACAACAGATAGACAGAAGTAAAGACGAGGAGAATAATGGAATGAGTAAGGAGTGGGGCGATTGGATAAATTAAGTAAAAAGTGGAAGGAGGAGAGAAGCGGGGGGTAAACAAAATAAAAAATGGCCTTACTTTCAGTAAGAAAGTTGCACGTATGGGTCCCTTCCATGAGCACATAACATGAAAGAAGATTGAAGAATACCTATGCTGCTGTCTCTGGAGATCTCTTTAATTGGGCTAACTGCGAACACACATACACTTATGCACCACACACACACACACACACACGGGGGCCTATAAATATCCTTCCAGTGTGAAGTGTCCTTGATAACACTATGAAATCCTTGAGCAGACACTGGCAGTCAAAATATCTATTAAAATGTGCTGTTAGACCAGCAGAGAGGAAGTTGGCATTCGCAGAGTCCTCATTGAGCTGTGTGGAAGATTCAATGTCCTATTCCTGCATCATGCCATTGGATGCATTTTCTGGATGGATTTATAAGATGTGCACATCAAAGCACAGCATGCAGATATTTGATAAGATACTGTGTGCTGGGTGAATTCTTGAACTTGTGGATACCTGAACTTGAATCTGACCTCTGGTGTAAAAAACATCCAGAGCCCCCATAGTGCAGCCGCACTAAAATATTAATATTAACATCAATTAAAATAAAAATAAAAAAGCAAATTAAAAAATAATCTTGCAGAGACTGTTTTTAAATATTGCGGCTGATTAAAAAAAATCCCTCTTTTCCCTGCAAGCCTGTCCTTGATAATACTCAAGCCACAGCAATTATAGAAATTCAAACAAGGCATGTGAGGGAAGGTATCTGCTTCCTGTAGCATAATTTTATATATATGACTTTTATAGTCATGTTTTTGTTTTAGCCTTTTCAACTATAAAAACAAAGTATCTTAGTGGTACCCAGAAAAGGCACAGCAGCCAAAAGACAAATGAATTAAGAGCAAAGTTTTCTAAAAGAACCAAGCCTACGGTATTGGCAATATAAATTATACTTTTCAAAATTATATAAATTTCAAAATTTAAAATCATTTTTTCCACCATGAACATGGACCACACAACCTAAATGTTAGTTTGATGGCATGATCGATCTATCTATCTCTCTCTCTCTCTCTCTATCTATCTATCTATCTATCTCTCTCTCTCTCTCTCTCTCTCTCTATCTATCTATCTATCTATCTATCTATCTATCTATCTCTCTATCTCTCTATCTATCTCTCTATCTCTCTATCTATCTATCTCTCTATCTCTCTCTCTATCTATCTATCTCTCTATCTATCTATCTATCTATCTATCTCTCTCTCTCTCTCTCTCTATCTATCTCTCTCTCTATCTCTCTATCTCTCTCTCTATCTCTCTATCTCTCTATCTCTCTATCTCTCTATCTCTCTATCTCTCTCTCTATCTCTCTATCTCTCTATCTCTCTCTCTATCTATCTATCTATCTATCTCTATCTATCTCTCTATCTATCTATCTATCTATCTATCTATCTATCTATCTATCTATCTATCTGTCTATGTATCTGTCTATGTATCTGTCTGTCTATCTATCTATCTATCTATCTATCTCTCTATCTATCT
>OOFE01013431.1:0-16166 GCA_900323365.1 Monocentris japonica
AGTGTTTTACTCCAGAGCAGAGCTGTGACTTCACCGATGACTGCGGAGATGGCACTGATGAAAAGGATTGCGGGACTTCCTGCTCCTTTGAGAACGGCCGCTGTGGCTGGAAGAGCTCCCTGGCCGATAACTTTGATTGGACATTGGGTACTGGATCGGTCCAAAGCATACGACCTCCATTTGATCACACTTTGATGGATGAAAATGGTACGCTGCATACTGTTTTCTTTGGTTTCAATAATCAATACTGTCAACTAATAAAAAGTTTATTTATTACTATATTTGTTGCTCATTGAAAAGGAAGTGTGTTTAATATTCTACTCTTCTCTTTGAATTATGGCCATTGCAGAAAACTGAATAATGTGAGGTTTGCTTGGTTTATGATGATGAGGACAGACTGTGAAAAAGATGAAAGTAAAATATTGCCATTGTCTACAAGTCTTTGACAAACAGTCAGAAAGTATATGTAATAACCATATGTAATTGTAATGTAATTGTCCTTTACAGACCAGAAAACAAACATATATGATATTTCACATATACTCCATACGTTTGTTTTCTTCTGCCAAGTTTGTAAAGTCCTTTCTTTAGAAGCTTGACTTGTGAGAGAGACTTTCAGAAATTTGGCCCCTGTGTCAAATGACTGTGAGGCACCAGGAGATGTGTCAGAGATTACACTGTGACCCTGAGGCCCCGCTCCACCGCAACATGTTTGGTGACCTCACTGTAATTTGTCACCTGCAGCAAGATCTGTCTGCACAGAGATAGTTATCAATTTCTCTCTGCGTCTTCTCCCTCTCTACTGCCCTTGCCCTCTATCACTTTCTTCCTGTCTCTTTCTTTCCTTATTTCTCTTTCTGTCCTTTTCAGGTCATTTTGTCTATCTGGAGGCTACACCAGTAGGACTAAAAGGTGATAAAGCTCATATCAGGAGCTCTGTGTGGAAAGAGTCAAGCGCCATCTGCAAGCTCACCTTCTGGTATTATATTTCTCACAAGGCCTCAGGAACCATCCGTCTGCTGATCAAGGTAATCATCTGCAGTCTGCAGGACGTTACTTTGCTTCAGATAGGGGTTAACTTTGCTTGAACACAGTCATGACAGGGCGTGATGAATCAAAATGATGCCAGCCAAAGATAGTTCGGAAAAAGTGGCCTGTAGATTCACTACCTAACATGAAACATGGTTGCCATGGGCAACCAATAAAGTCTGATGAAATTAAATCATGTAAATGTAGACAGTAATCATGTCTTAATAGAGCTGCTGTCCAGTTGCCATGGTCCTGGTAATTTGGGGAGAGGAGAGGTGAGTCATGCTGCTGTCAATCTCTGTGCCGGAGCTGTTGATGTACAGGGAATCTGTACATCAGGATGGGGGGTAGGGGGTCACCCCTCAGCCCTGGGCAGTCCCACCCCTCCATCTGGGCACAATGAGATAATACACCAGTGTGCAGCAGCAGCCCTGCCAGCTCTCAAGGCTCTTGCTTGTTAGGCTTTCAGCCATCTAGCTTGTCCATGCATGGTTGACTTTCAGGGATTAAGATTTCTGCTTGCAGCTTTCTGCTATTGAAATTCTGCTGTGATTTTCCTTCCTGCGGTCTGTGTACTCTCAACTTCAATTAACTTTTTGACATATGGCTCAAGGTCAAGGTGCAGAAGTTGTGGTCATGAATGGATTCAATCTTCTGCGTGTCTGTGTGTATGTGCATATAAGTTGCATGTTTAAGTGTGTGTGTGTGCGTGTGTGTGTGTGTGTGTGTATACAGGAATACATGTATAATGTATAAGTGTGTGCACGTGAGTGAATAAGTGCATGTGTGAGTGCATGTGCACGTGTGTGTGCGTGTGTGTGTGTGTGTGTGTGTGTGTGTGTGCAGCTTTATGCGCACACATAGAGCTAATGTATATGCTTGTGAGTGCGTCCTTGTGTGCATGAGCTTGTGTGCGCAGCAGAGACCATTTTGTGCAATTTGGGCAAAACAGGTCAGCAAATTATCAATCTAAATTTGACAAAGCCTTTTAGTTTTCCCTCAAAAAGCAACAGGTGGTATCCCGCTTGGCAAAACTGGCATATCCTGCTGCTGATAAAGGATGACACTGACATCATCTTATGGCGTCGCAGCCAAGCCAATGCTAGCATACATACGTGTAGCATGCAATGGCATCAGACCTCATGGTGCGAATGTGTTTGCATGAGAGAGAATCAAACTCACTTGAGGAGATAAAAGCTCCATCAGCACCTTGCAGGGTTGCTGACTGTTCCATATCCTTCTCATATTTTACCGTCCTGGCACCTGCACATGTAGAAATAATAACCATTGATACTGTTTAATGTTTATTCAAATACTCCACCACTCTGCTAGGTTATTGATTGCACCCTCAAGACTCGTGCTGACTCCCAGACGATGAAGCCTCTCTCTGAAATGTAAACCCCGGGGTTCGCCCAGATTTCTAGCCAAGCCTACAGGCTATTTGATTGATTATATGACCCTCTGAGTGGCAGGCTAAGATGTATGTGAGAGGAACTCCTTTACATATCCTCCTGCTCACATATAGATGGAAAATGGAAAATCTGACCTTTAAGGAAGGTCAACTCCAGTCATGAAGATGAGGTGGTGGAATCGCAAGCACACACACACACACACACACACACACACACACACACATGGAGAGAGATCAGAGGTCTTCAAACAATGATATTAGACACTGAGCAAGTGTGTGTGTATGTGTGTGTGTGTGAGAGAGAGAGAGAGAGAGACCCAAGACCTAATTTGTGTTGCTTCAGCATATACAGTAAATCATGGTAAGTGCATGTATGGCCTTGGAGGTTCAAAGACATTTGTATTTACAGATTTAGCACTATAACTTACAGCACTTACAACTTAGAACAAGTCCCCTTCACAGTACAAACACACACTGTGAGCCTCTGCAAACATCATGGTGTAAATACAGTATGAGCCAGGAGGCAGTCTTCACAGGTGATCTAAGAACAAAGTGATGGTAATAGCTCTAGAGACGTCAGTGGGCAGAGACACAGAGTAGGAGGGAGGGGATTGTATCTACCTGGCTTCACTCACTAAGCATTTTCCCTCTGAAGTTCACTGGGGGCTCAACGGGCCTGTCTATTTTTATCATCCAGTAGACTAGCCCTGTGAACCGCTCCTAGGAGTCATCATTCATCACATCGGTAATGGTCTGCTGCAGAACCCCAGTGGGGCGACTGGAAATGTAGTGTCGAGGGGGAACCGGGCAGATGGTGATGCAGTCGGTTTTTTGAAACTAGAGTCAGTTCCAAAACACTCCTTGTAATATGTATCTATGTAATGTAATGTAATGCATGTATGTAGCACTGCATGTTGTGAGGTTCTCAGGCAGGTTGTTTTGTACAAAATCTAGTGAAATGAACACAAATTTTGAAACGCAGATTATGTGTTTGTGGTGAGGAAACATATTTCTCACACTTTTCAAGCATGTTATTTTCATTTTACACCATTGCGCTCAATTCCAAAAAATTCATGAGACTAGGCTGGTTGGTTGTCTCTTTTAGCCTATTGTTATGAAGTAACTTGGAAGTAGGTACAAAGCTTGCCATTTGCTAATATCCACTGAGTCCCCATGTGGTAAGACAAATATCTAGCAGTCAGGCAAAGAGAGAACAATCAGGTTTTAGGAATGTTTTGATGCATATGAACATGTTCCTGATTTGAAGTGAACGTATAGAGTGACTGTATGATGAAAGCAATGCGCTGGCATCCCCAAGCATTGTAACATAACTTTATTCTGCACAAATTGAAAGGGAAAAAGGTGGATGCACTCTGAATTGAAGGGTAGTCGACAACAAAACAGCTGCCAGCGGTCCCATAAAATGAAAAAGCCATGAATATAAATTGGATTTCAGCTTAGCTCGACATTCAGTATAGTAAGACACTGGGGGTTTTCAAGATTTCAGTGGAATAAGTATTTTATGGTGATTACAACTTTCTTTGTTTTGTTTTTTTTGGCTTCTGAACTGTCATTGGGGATTATAAAATGAAATTATGGAAATGTATACCCACTCTTCTCTTGGTTGCATTGTCGTGACTGTGAACCTTCAAACTGATTGAGTAAATGCCACGATTGATATCCCATTGAGACATCAAGTATGAGCTATCATGCACTCGTCAGTCACCCTACGAATGGTGTAATGGATTGAGCCTTTACTCTATCTATGACATAAATCTGGTCAAGTCCTGCTTCAACACTGCCTATTAATCTATGCTCTTCTCTCACTGTAACAAGATTATTTCAAGCCAGGGCTCCATTGGTATAAAGCAGAGGAGACAGCACGCCTCACCCAAGGGTGCATTTTAATAGGCTTTCAAACTGCAGACTAGAACATGACATTGCTTGTCCTCTGTTTTGAGTACATTAGGCCAGGGCTCTTTCACTGCAGTCAGCCCTTTGGCCACGTTTCACAATTTTAACTAGATGTCGATTGTCATACCGGTTTAGACCATGTGCTTCTTTTGTCTGTTGAGTTGCAATAACCAGAAAGTTTCATAATGGACAGATTATTTGCTAATGGTTTGATGTAGTAGTTCTGTTGCCTGTAAAAAGGCCAGAGGAAGAGAATGCTGGCCTGTGAGACATGCATGATAAACCCTCATCAAAGTCACATTCATTATTTCAAAGCTTTATTAGTTATGATTTAGTGCCTGGCCAGCTCCATGGGAAAAGACAGAGAGGACTTACCCAGTAATGCACATTGGTCTGTCGTTTAATATGTTCCATATGTGGTATGAGAGAAATACATTACCATAACATGAGGCGAGTACAGAGCCTTGTTTAAGTCTGAACAGCAGGTCACAAGGCAGGGGTACCCATTACAAGGATGCTATACTAATGATGTTTTAGTGAGCCCTTTTCAATGGCATCCCTTGTTACTCAGCAGCAGAAATCTGTCCAGGAGTTGACTTCAGTTCATTTTAACTTCATGTGACTCGATGAGTTCTGCTTTTATGCTTCTGAGAATAATCAGCACTGTAGTTTTGAATCCACTCTGAGGCACATTCAAGCGATATTACTGTTGACGTTAGCTGTAGCTGTGGCGTAACCAGAGCAATATGTGAAATGCCACCGCATGATCATCATGTGTCAAATTTCATCTTCTCCCCAGACAGAGAACGACTTTTGGGAAGTGTGGAAAAAGAAAGGGCACCAAGGGGACAGATGGAACAGGGCTGAGATCCCCCTGAGGAAGCTGAGGAACTTTGAGGTGATATTTGAGGGGATCCGCTCCAGGGACGTGAGTGGAGGAGCCGCCCTGGATGACCTGGAGTTCATAGACTGTGCTCCCAGTAGGTGCTATGAATCACAACTACACACGTTATGAACCGTCACCAACAAACTAAACCTACTAAAGGGGCATAAAGTAATCCATGACCTTACTCGACCTCTATCGGTGACTAGTGGGAATTACAACATTAATAGAACTTGTCTCCACCTACAAAAGTCTCCGTTAGGACCCCCCATCCCTCCTGTCCCCTTGAATTATGGTGGCCTGTAATTGACAAAAACAATAGTCACATTTTCACAATAGAGACACATAAGTAGAGCAGAGATTCAATAGAAATGCCTAGTGAAGATGTAATATATCACAATACAAAATACTGTAATAATAATACTGCTGTGTCACTTGTGTTTTGGCTTGACAGTGAGGCTTATTAGCCTTCGTAGCACCACCCTCCATCGCTGAAATGCCAGAGTACGGGCTGGAGAGTGAGTTTTGAAAGGCAGAAATCTCAGCACTCAGGCAAAGTAATCTTTGAGTTATTAGTATTGATCAATAACCCTACCAAACCCCTACAGACATAATATGTCATTTTCAGCTATGTTACTTGTTTGAAAAAAAACATCATTAACTCATTTATTCCCTATAGAAGCACATAACTAAGTTTTGCCAGAAGGTTTTTTTGAATGTCCTTAGTCTTGCCTTTGGAGATCACTGAATGATGCTGTGCACCGTGGGAGATTCCAATTTCAAAAGTATAGTAAAGATTGATTAAAAACGAATGGATGGTATATGGCCCAAGTTTCTTCCAAGTCCCAGGTTTGTCAGACCATTGGAATAAATTATGATAGCAATAACAATACCCTAGAAAATGCATCAAATCATCAAAAGCTTGTGTATCACCTCAGGCCGTGGCTGCTTAATGTGGATTAAATGAGATTAAACCACTCTCTCAGCATTTACATGAGTTGCTCCCTTTTAGGTTGCACCACCACTATCCTTGTTTCATCTACGTATACTTCCATTAATCTTTGCAATAGAAAGATGTCATTTCGCTGTGAAATTGTTTTGCGATCTTGTCAAATGACAGTTTGGGATATGAAATTGATTCTGCCAGTGCCTCACTCAATATGCTAACAGGGGAAGAGAGAGCGAAGTGGGTATGTCTTACGGGGAGAGTTAGATGTCTGTCCGGTGACAGTAGTTGACTGATGCTGTTGGATGTGTACGTGAAAGACAGATGTTCCACATTAAGCAAGGTCTTGCACAAGGCTGGACATCATGTGGCAATTTTCCAGGTCCCTGCCAAGGCCCTCTCCAACACACACATACAAACACACAGGGAGTTAAATACTAACCTACAGACATAGACAAATCAGACACAGAGGCGGCTTGCAGACAAGGACTGACAGGCAGACAAACTGGTGTCTTCCATTAAATTGTATATTTGAATGTGTGCTAAAATGGATTTTCAGTATGTTCTGTACACGCTCACACAGGTGTGTACTGTCTCTGATCCACCTGATCCCTTTTTCTTCCTCCCTGTTCTCTGCCGTCTCAAACAAGGCAGAGCTGGAGGAGAGGGCTTTGATTTCACTGACAAGCCTTTGTGTGCTTTTGTTTACTGTCTTCCCTGCTGCTCAGGTTCTTTGGTGCAGAGCAGCGAAAGGCTGTGGTTTAATATACGCAGTTGTTCATCAGAGCATTCTCTCTGATGTCAGCTCATAAGAAAACTATGATCCAATTGAATAGGAAAGGGAGATAACTTCCTGTCTGATGGGCCAACTGAGATTAGAGTACCCAGTGAACAACATGAACAATATGGTCCATGTGTTAAATGATCACTTTAGTGTGCTACTGTAGGTGGTTTCCTCTCAGATCTGTTCCTATGGTGTGTGTGTGTGTGTGTGTTCTAGGTGCTGAGGTTCCAGTGAGCTGTCCTGCAGTCACAGACTTTGTGTGCCAGAGTGGCCACTGTATTGAGTCCCACCTGGTGTGCGATAACAAGCCTGACTGTGCTGACGAATCAGATGAGATAGACTGCAGTGAGTAGAGTAGAGAAGGAGTGGATTCATCTTGTTATAGTACAGAAAAACAACTATCCAACAACAGTGATGCCCATTTTCTATCCATGCCTTTTGCTTTCTTCTTCCCCATGCCCTTCCTTCTTTCCCTCCATCTGTCTCTCTCTCACCTAGACCACATAGTTGGCTTGCCAGGTGCCTGTAACTTCAACATGCAAGAAGACCAATGGGAAGAGACTTGCCAGCTTTCTCAGGACTCTGACGATGATTGTGATTGGAAAATAGGTCAGATGAGCGAGACGCCAGGAACTGGACCCCATACTGACCACAGCCCTGGTCAGTACCACACTAATAATACCCTTTATTGGGGTGACCTGAATAATATCAGGTTCAGTCAAACTGAGCTATACAGTACAGGACTTGCCTTGAAGTCCCCTTACAGTCCCCCTTGCCTATACAGGACAACATCACTCATCAGCTCTATGTGGTTAAATAGAAAAGAAAGCTATGATATTTTATGAGTCCTACAGTCTCTAAAACATGCCGTTTTCACATATTGCTGTATTTTCCTATTGAAGCCATGGGGGCAGCAGCCATATAGTAGGAACATATTACCATTATATATGTCACATGTTAGCATCTTCAAATCTATCTCATAAAGTCTCAGAATGTATTCTCAGTTGTCTCCTCCTTGCTCCTGAGGGGGTTTTAGGAGAAACATTTCAGATACAGATGCAAAATGCTGCCAAATTGAGATCTTTCCTGTTTCTTAAGAGATTAAGAAAAGAAGAAAAAGAGCAAAAGCAATGCAGAGCCAGGTCAAAGACTCACACCAGTCTATTGCTTGTGTTTGGAATAATACCACACAGAATGCAATTTTCAATGGTGAATTAACGGTGCTCTTAAAGCATTCAGGCTGGTCAATAATGTTTCAAGACAATGAAAGGATTTCTGAGCAGGAAATTCAGCATTCTTGTCTTTATTGGGAAATTTAAGGGGTGTTTACAATTGTTTGCCTTGGGTGTAGAGCTGGTGTTGGGCTTGGAGGATGAGGAGGTGTTTTAAACCTTAACAATATCATCTAACATGTAACATCATTTCAGATTGACCTTGAACTTGAGAACAGGTCAGTGTTTTTCTAAGGGTGAGAAGCACATATCAAGTCAACTCTCCCAGTCTGCAATGTATCTCTTAATCCTCCTCTTTCCATTGGCTGTTTCTGGGCTGCGAAGTCCCTGCTCACTTCTGATTGACCAGCTCAAATAGTTTATTGATCTGAGAGATGAATCTGGGCACAGGGTGCTTTGTCATTGAATGAACTTATGATCTCACTACAGAGCAGATCAATAAGCCTGGCCATCCATAACACCCCCCCCCATACACACACACACACACACAAGGAGCTGAACAAGGCCAAGAGGTGCACAGGACTCGAGGGGGCAGTAGACTTAGTTGCCATATCAGATTATGTCTGAGTTAAGGAGTAACATGTGCTTACACAACGGTTCTTGGGAAACAAGTTGTTGAGACCATGCCTTTATTTGAATGAATGCACATGGCCTGTCTTGCTGTCTCTCGGAGTGGGTGGGAATAGGGTTTGCTGTAGACTGTGGATTGAGATAATCCCAAATCCCCATTGGCTCATGTGGAAAACCACTTTGTTCTGGCGTCACCTAGATAGAGTCTCATCTCCAAGCCTAGCAGAGCTGAACAATCCTCTCCTCAGTGCTTGACTGCAGACTACAGTACTTCACAAGAACACAAACATTGTCCTCTTTCCAAATGTCTTGTAGAATAGAACAAACAGAACAAAAGCAGCGGACTTCTGGTCTCTAGTAATGCTTATCGCTTGGTTGAGCATGCTAAGTGATTGATATGCTGAGGATGCTGTTGTCTCTGGAACAACACATTCTTGTTGTGGATCAGTTTCATTCATGTCGTAGCATAACTTGCCCTACTGAAATCTGTGTATGACACTGTACCATCTCTTTATTTCATATATCGCCAAAGGTGGTGGAGGGAACTTCCTGTATGTGTACTCTGCCATTCAGAGGGAGGGTGACGTTGCCAAGGTGACAACCAGGAGACCATTCCCAGCCAGTATCGGCCTGTGTCACCTGCGCTTCTGGTTCTACATGCACGGCTCTGACAGGATGGGCACACTAAAGGTGGCGCATGAGCTTGTGATTTAAAGTGGTCTTTCACTTACAATTTACTTACTTGCAATTACAACATTTCAGCACACCCAATTTCATATCAGTCCATGAGCAGTCACCTTGATGACCTTGACAAAACATTATACCTCAGACAAATATTGAAACTCCGCAACACTATAGTATCTTTTGCCTCTCTTCTTGTTTGTCAGGTCTACACCGTTGGACCCAGTGGCACCAGTCTGCTGATGTGGGCAGCCAGTGGGAACCATGGCAACCAGTGGACATACGCCAATGTTATCCTGTCCAATCTAGGACCCTTCAGGGTGACCTTCCAGGCAGAAGTAGGGGGAGACATGTGGACTGACGTCGCCCTGGATGACATCTCCTACACTACAGAGTGTATGGTAGGAGGTAAGCTGTTGAAGTTAGATGTTACTTTTTTTTCTTTTCTGCTTCCTGGTCTCCCACAAGTTTAGCTTTTGTTTTTGCGTTTCCTTAGTTTCTTTCACATTTGGCTCGTTATTCACACAATTTCCTCCAATTTCCTCCTTCTCTCTTTTTCTCTTCCATGCACTCTCTCCACCTCCATCCATGTTCCTTCCCTCCTGTTCTCTATAAACTGCATAGAGCCTTGGGGAAAGTGTAGCAAGTTAATGGAGCCTGTTGCCCTGTAGGCCCGTATAAATTCACTGTGGATACTGGGTCAGCGCTGAAGAACCACAGAGAGAGCAATGGGGGAGAAAAGCAATTACATTTATATTGTATTGTTTCCACACTCACACCCCTCCATTCTCCCTCCACCCCTGAACTGCTTTCTCCACCGAAACCACCTAGACCCCCCCTTCACGCTGCAGACACCACTAGCTATATACTTCTGTTTGTTTGCACCATTAGAGGCTTAAAAATCTAAATAATCCTTCCTCTGAGATTTATTAATTCTTTCTCAAGGAAGCTTGCCGCCTGTGAACTGGAATAGATAAGAGGAGAATTGAATCAAGCTCCCTGCATGTATGTGTATTTGCGTGTGTGTGCATGTCTGTGGTTGTGTTGGTGTGTTCCCCCAGGTCCAGTAACCCCCCAGCCCCTGACGTGTGGTGCGGACCAGTACCAGTGTGCCTACTCCTTCCAGTGCGTCCCAGAGAGCTGGCGGTGTGACGGGGAACCAGACTGTGCCGACCAGTCCGATGAAGAGTCTTGCCCAACCGTGGTACCTGGTACCCTTCCTCCTCAGGACCACTGCCCCACTGGCCTGTACCAGTGTTCGGATCATCGCTGTCTACCCTCCATATTGCGTTGTGACGGTGTCCCCGACTGCCCCAATGGAGAGGATGAATACAGCTGCCGTAAGTATGTGCGTGTGTGTTTGTGTGTCTGTGTGTGTGTGTGTGTGTGTCAATGTGTTTGTGGTGAGTAATGTCCAATGCCTCTGTGCACAGAGAGGAATTAACAAAATACACACAGAATACCCAGAATTTTTGTAAATAATGTATTGATAGTGATCTATGAATGCACAACACAAACTACTTACTCACTCTCCATTTCTGCCTTTCTATTCTGCCACCAGCTCTGCTCCATTGTGAGCTGGGAGAACTGGTTTGTGAAGGTTCTTCCAGTTGTATCCCACTTCGGAAGCGCTGTGACCACTCCACCGACTGCCTGCCTTTCCAGTCAGACGAGTCCAGCTGCCATGGTAACGTGTTTTTACCTCAGTGCCCCTTGTCAATTTTTTGTACACATACAAGTCACCTGTGTGCTGCAGGTTGCTAGTGGGATTCATAAACCTTTCTGCTTACTCTTCTGCCTCAGCATAGTGTAAAGTCCATTTCAGTTTTATTTATATATTTGTCCAAGTACTCTCCGTTTCCATTAGTGACAATATTCTCAAATGATTTAAAAATCTATTTTTTAAATGCTGTGACATTTAGTTTTAGTTATAGCTTTCTTCATGCTGCAAAAGCATTGCTTTATTTATGCCTTTATTTCATTTTCACAACAAAGCATGCCTCATTAGCCAGCAATATCAATCTTAACAACTAATTTGTTTGTTGTTGAGTCTTAAAATTTTAAAACAAGCAAAAAAAACCCGATGGGTAAGTCGTTCCACTTGTTGCCAATGCAATCTCGCTTGTTTCGGGAATTTTCTGACACCAGCCGTCATTCACTCCTCTCTCAGTAAATTCCTGAAACAAGTGAGATTCTATTGGCAACAAGTGGAACTACTTACCCATCGGGTTTTTTTTGCTTGTTTTAAAAAAAAAATCTTGAAGCAAGGCAGAATAAGTTAAATCACTTGACTAGTATCGACTAGTAAAATGACACTTGATTCAGGAAAATTGAGTTGATTTGCATTAGGAATAAGCAATGTTATCTCAGAGTTTGGTTGTTTTTTCATTTGTTTTCAGAAAGATTTTAAGACCCAATACTAAATAAAAGATGATAAGATGGATATTTTTTGCAGTGTCATTTGCAGTGTTTCTTTATTTTTATAGACACATACTAAGTGTCAGACACATCTGAAGTGTTGCCAAAACTGGCTCATTTCATTTCTGCCCAGTGCCAACTTCAACAGTAACTCCGAGAACATTTTCATGTATGGCTATTCTGTCTGCAAAGCACACCTCGTCGGTTACTGCCAGCTGCCAAAATCCTTTTAAAACCTCCACTTTTCTGGGTCTTCAGGAGTAAGACCCATTTAGTCTTGCCTTCGCTGCTAGCCCACCATTACTTTATCAAGGGGTCAAACTAGTTTCCAGGGTTTCATAATGCTGTTTAGAACATTATGATTATTTAACAAGCAACCCTGATAACCCTTAACTAACCCATATAAGCAATTATCATTGTCATGTGCATGGGGAGAAAATAGGTATAGCAGAGTAGAGGGCAGTTGTGTCTGTGGGTTTATGTACTTGCTGATGCTATCTTAAGAGCTTATTAATGGACGAGACACTCTGGAGTGGTCCATTTGCCTGCTGGCAGTATAATTTCCTGTCATCTTTTCAGAATGCATGTTCGGGTGTTAGAGAAGTGACCTGCTTGAGTGTTCCTCTTTCCCTTCCCATGTGAGGAGAGGAGTGAATGACGGCTGGTGTCTGTGGAAGGGAGGAGGGAGAAGGGGAGGAAATGGATTGAAAGCTTTTTTTGCTTTCCATCTGATGGGGTATTTTTGAGTGATGGCCTTCCCACCCCACTCAGAAATTTCTGTTTAATGGCACTGTGGTGTAAAAAACGTGTTTGGTGTCTTTGCAGATTGTCCTCCCATGTTTTGCCTGGATCAGGGCGAATGCCATGTGGACAGAAACGGGCCCACTTGCATGTGAGTTGACGTGCACCTGGATGCATATAAACATGCACACACACACACTGATGCACGCACACACTGAACTGACATAAACATGCACAAACAAACAAAGATAAACACGGTGTCTCTTCTCTCTGTCCCTGATTCTTTTGTCTTTCTTTGTCTTGCCTTAAAACATGGAAATCCCATCAGTCTTGTTTCTTTCCCTGGAAAAGACACGCTCCATGAACCATGGGGGAATCTGCTTATCCCCCACAGCTTAAACAGGGTGGTTCTGCCTTCATCTATCTACCACACACCAGCACAGTGTTTTCTGGGAATCATTTGTGGATTCTGCTGGTCAATATTTAAACACTGCTCCCTCCCCCATCAATGGTCTTGGTGGGCTGACCACAAAAAAACCCCTCATGCATTAGATTAATCTGCTGAATTTGAAGCAGACGCTGTGAGGGGTGCTGCGGTCGGCATGGCTGCATAGGACTATCTCCTTTTCAAAACACATTCTAGACAGACACACTGGTCACACCGGTGGTGGGAAGAAACCCATGAATGTAGTTGTCTGCATCATCAGTTTGGAATGTGAGATGAGATCTTCCATTATAAAAGAATGCAATCATGAGACTTGCTGCTGTATCTGCTAATGCCATTATGGGCCGGTGAGTTTTCTCTGAGAATTTCACATTTCTCCATCTACATGATAAAACAAATGTTTTTTCATTAGGATGTGGATGTAAATTGTAGGCTGGAGTTGGAAAAGATACCTGTTCTCCAAAGTCCCACAAGCAACTGCACTGTGTACCCACTCTGTCTTTTCCCTCGGTGCGATCACAGTGGTACATTAGAATACAAATGTGCTCCCTCCAGAAATGCTGGAGCAGGAAAACACCTTTTTTTTTAAATGGTGCATTTCTTAAATATGCTAAAGTCTGGGGTGGTAATATTTCACTGGTGTTTGGCAGCAGAAATGCTGCCTGTCCTTTGCTCCCATTCTCTCATTCAGTCTCTCTCTCTTTGATTCCCTCCCTTATTTATTTCCCTGCCCAACATTCCCCAAGGCACCCCCACCACCACTCCCTCCCCTCATTATGTAACAGGACTTAACCACTGTAGTGTGGCATGGAGCTCCTGTTGCAGTTCCAGTGTTGATAACAGCCCAGCTGTAGCAGAGCCTGAGGCCAGTGTTAGAGGGCACCTCTCTGGCTATGTGTTTACATCATGTCCCTTCACTCTACTGAGCAGGATCCGCCAGGGAGCCAGACCAGGGACAGCCCACAGCCAGGGCCAGACTGTCACACAATATGTACTCTGACCCCACTGAATGATAATGACATAGCCCAGCTTTGTTGAGAGCTGTGTGTTTCACATTAGAAGGTCAATGTTGCTCAGGAATCAAGCTGATATTGAACAGATGTTGGCTTGGAATAGAATTCCTGTCTCCATTTGGGAAGGGGACTCACTTTCTCAGAGATGGAGCTTTCCAGACGGCCCAAACGAGTTGCCTGAATGAATCCATGAATCTGATTGGATGTCCAGAATAGACAGAATGCTTTTAATGGTGATGGTGTGGTGCCATGAAAAAAGGGCCTGCCTGCATGTGTTTGTGTAAGACTAATGAGATTTTTCAATTACGAAGAGTGACTCCATGCTGCCATGCGTGTGGCCTCAGCATCATTGTCATAAATCATAATCCTGTAACAGCTGCATCTTCCAGCTCTGAGCTGTTTTTTTGTACCTGATCACATTTGTCGCTCTAGGTGCCATCCAGGATGGACAGGCAACCGTTGCCATGTGAGGGAGAAGCCATCTCTCTGCACCCCATCACCCCAACCACAGGACACACGGCTGGGTAATAAAGAGAAGTACCCCCCTGTACTCTATAAAACTGTCTCACCTGGATTTATTAATATAGTTCTCTATGCAAGTCTATTGAATTTACTTCACTCTTATTCAGATGCTGTGTATGTTGGCATAGCCATTGGGCTGCTCCTGCTGGTAGCTGGAATTGCCGTTTGCGTCCTGTTTTTCTACCTGAAAAAATGCTACTTAATGTAAGTTCTGGCTACGACAATGAGAAGTATGGTGTCACTGATGATGATGATGATGATGATGATGATGATGGTGATGATGCATTTAATGGCTCCACAGAAAGCCTGAGCCGATGGACTATGGGGTGATGGATAACCCAGCCCTTGACTGGAGAGCAGAGGTCAGTGCACAGAAGTGTCCTATCAATCATCAGTGAATATCTTTCTAGCAGAATTAGATTTCTCAACTGTACAAATCTCATTATTCTACCATTCAGTCCAGATATGCTCGATAACTGGATCTAACATTGGGGTCACAGAGTGATTGCCAAGCCCTTCTCTTCAATTGCATTTTTTCTTTAAGATTATTGATTTCCCTGTGTATGAGGAATGCGAAGTGTGCAGGTCTGTGGATGTTTGTGTTTCTATGTGTGTTAGTGTGCTGTGCTTTCAGCCCAGCAGGGGAGCAGATATGATCGCAGCTATTTAATTTGGGTGATGGTTGTCGTGTATGTGTGTGTGTGTGTGCATGTGTGTCAAAGAGAGGGAGTACACGTGAGTGCTCATGCATGTTTTTATCCGCTGTGTGCTAAGTGTCATCCAGTAATAAAAGTGAGAGTCATGACAGTGCTGTCGAGAGCCAGCACTGTCATGACTCTGATGATGGGGTTGTTAATGATGCTGGTAATGGTGTGTGTGTGTGTGTGCACGTGTGTGTGCGTGTGCACCCTTTACAGAAATACAATATCCCACATACAGTGCACTCAGATAGTATTCAGACCCCTTCACTTTTTTATGATAAAATCATTTAAATTCATTTTTTCCCTCATCAATCTATACTCAATACCCCATAATGACAAAGAGAAAACAGAATTTTAGAATTTTTTGCAAATTTATTAAAAAGGAAAAACTGAAATATTATAAGGCTGCAACATAACAAAATGTGAAGGGGTCTGAATACTTTCTGAATGCACTGTATATACAGTACTGTGCAAAAGTCTTAGGCACATGTAAAAAAATGATATACAAAAATCTAGGGTGCCAAAGACTTTGACACAGTACTGTATATATACATATATGTATTAAGGTTCAAGGTTCAAGGAACTTTATTGTCATACCAGCACACATTTACACATGAGTTGGTACGAAATTTGCACTCAGGACCCGGTTATAAGCCACAATAAATATATATAAAACAGAAGAACTTAAAAAAAAGAAGCTAGCAAAAATATAAACATCTAACTAAGCATAATAAAACAAGCTTTGCTAAATACAAGTGCAAAAAAATGCGGTGTGAGGTAGTCCAGTTGGCCAAGTGGCCTATATTGCACCTATACAATAAAGTGTTCATAGTGCGGGTAGGTGTGTGTGTGTGTGTGTGTGGGGTGGGGTGGGGT
>OOFE01013434.1:0-32122 GCA_900323365.1 Monocentris japonica
TGTCCAGCTGGGCCGGACACTCGAAGTGGACACAGTGGAACACCTGCAACACAGAAGTGACACCCAACTTCAAACCAAACACCAGGGTGGGACATTACCACGAGCCCAAAGCTGGTACATTTTGGCTGTGGCTGCTAAGTTAAAGCTAAAGTCCATCAGACGTGTTTCTGAGTGTGTCGGAGCCGACACACTGTAGCGTTCCCACCAGGCACGGAGTTAGACAGGAGCCACGTGAGCTGTTATTTTACTGCTTGTAGTCTATTCTTTCCAGACCCACCTGCATCTGTGAAGCATGAAAATACACTATTTTAACTTGTGGGTGCATCTATCCACAATTAAGAAATAGAAATCTAATGTATTATATGATCTCTGTATTTATTGTGCCAAAATTTCCACGCTGACGATCGTCCTGTGTATTTAGCCTGGTGTGAAAGAGATATCAGCTAGCCCTGTCTCAGCTCTCTGACCTAGTAAAGCTATTCAGAACGCATGGTAGGATGTTGTTTCACTGTTTAGCTAGAGCGCCATGTGGTTTTGAGAAACTGCCAAAAGACGAGTGAAAGTCGAGTTTGTGTTGTCTCATATCTAAAATGCAACGGCAGTGAGTCAAAGTGGAAAACCAGATTACTGGTGCTCAGCATACTGACCTCACTGGTCTCTACAGAAGGCAAAGGGCATCATGCACCTCCCTGGTCACCGCTTGGTAGGGAGGATTCAGGAGACCACAGGCTAAATCTAACAGATTGAAGTTTGCATTTATCCCACATGCTTTAACTTTAACAGTTGCCGTTCTCCCTGTCATTAATCTACTGCTCTTTCCATCCTTCTATCGAAGGCGTCACATACATTTCTGATTTCCATTGAGGTTGTGTTGTAGTCTTTTGTTTGGAATATTCCGTAGCTACTCACCTTGTGGCTGCTGACCTACTTACAATAATTACACAAGTAAAGTTTGTTTTACCCATCAAACAGTCAAAAACTAACAGAAACGTTCCTGCGGCTCTCGCGTGCTTGCAGCGAAACAGCATAGCGGTAAAAGACGGTACATGATTACCTCAAGTCATCTGGAGCATGATTTTCTGGCACAATGTAAGACAAAGCTAATCTGTGTGTAAAACAACAAGGATTCACATTGTTAAGTAGTGCCATAAAAAAAAAAAAAAAAAACTACTTTCTCAGTACTGACACTGCAACATAAGGTGAGAGAGGAAACAAGAAGTCAGGACAGTCGACAGTCTTTTCAAACAGTCTTCTAACCTCATTAGCAGTGTTGTGCGTCCCCACAATACGGATGAAGGAGGCTGGCTGCTTATCAAACTTGAGGGTCTGCCATGACCTGCAAGGGAGGACGGTAAAAACAATCACTCAATACAAGGACACAATTATCCTTCATGTGATAAAAATATTTAGGGCAAGGTTAGGTGGTGTCAGTTTGGGTACACCTAGATTCTAGAGCGCTGTGGGTGGGAAAAGAAGTGACAGAAGGGGAACGGGAGACTCACCGACATGCCACCTTGGTGCGGTCCACCACCTTTGTCCACTGCTGCTGGTTGGTGGAAACCTCGATGTAGTAACTGTAGGAGCGCTCGTCGCAGTCCCACAGTAGCAGCCTGGAGGGGGAACAGTATTAAACCACTGAGAACAGACCTGGCCTCAAACTGTGTCTTTACTATCACACCAAATATGCAGTCGTGCAGTCTCCTCTGTTAGCTAATGTAGCCGCCACACAAACACTCACACCACGTGATTCACTCTCGTGAGACGTTTTGACTGGCGCAATCTCATGTGAACACAAGGCTGCATTCAAGAAGCACAGAACCGTAGACATAGACACCGCAGCTTCTAAAATGCTTCCGGTTAGAAAACCATGGCGTTTTACAATATGGTTCACAGTGACATCAGTTACTCGCTGCATCCCTACTGCTCATGGCTGATGAAAGCCATGGATTACTTGATGCACCTTTAAATGTGCAACCATATATGGAACTTTGAAACCACTCAAATGTGCGTGACATTTCCCCTGCGAGCTAGCCAGCTGTACCTCAAGGAGCCGATGGTGTAGGGCTGAGCCAGCTGGATGACGATGGCCCCGGAGCCCAGCTGGTGGCAGGTGTAGCCGGAGTCCCAGTCGTAGTTGCGCGTGTCGCCGTTGAGCAAGGCATTTCTGCTACGGCTCACACCTTCAATGACGCTGGAGCACGCTGCGATGGTCGCCACGTTCTCACCGGGCACTGCACACATCAGGGGAAGGGAGGTTTCACTATGGTCAGCAGCAATTCACATGTGAGGCATCTTCACGTTTGAAACTTTCCAACAGGCAAAGTGTGAAATCAAAGTGCAGAATTGTGCAGAGTGATGACTGCCTGATTCTGCAACTTACCCACAAGTCCGTTTTCCAGAGTGAAGGAGCGGCTGGTGAACATGCATTCAAAAGCAACGAGGTGAAAGACCTTGTTGACTGTGTTGTGTGTTCCCACGATGCGGACGTACCTGGGACACAAGGGGAACCGAACATAAAACCCAGAGTCCAACCTCAGAGAATACACAGGCCATGTAAACAGCATGTCATCTGATTCTGTCATATTATGACCTGCATGTACTGAAATTACCCTTTAGGTTGTTATTCTGCAAAAGTAAGACTACATTTTCCTTTACCTTGAGAAGCCCATAAAACATAAAAACAATTATGGGAAACTTATGAAAATGTCTACTTTTGCAGAATAAAAACGTTTAAATCAACTGCAATAAATTTCTCCTCAAAAGAAGTGGAGTTCAGCAACATTAGTCACGTTACTGGAGGCTTGTATGCATGTATACAGTGCAATCTGAGGGCACGTTCACACCAGGCATGTTTGGAGGGGTTTATTTGAGCTCTGGAGCATTTCCTCCTTCAGTTCGATTCATTTGGCCAGGTGAGAAAAAGGGCATTCAAGGGCGAAGGGCATTTGTTCAGAGTGAGAATGCAATCTGAACTAAATGGCATTAACACCAGGCTCAGAGTGCAGACAGGACCATCATAGCTAAAGTTAACCTGTAACCTTGAGATGACAGGTTACCAACAGTCCAATAAACAAGCTACTAAGAAAGCTAACTGTGGGTGTCCACCTGAGAGAAAAGGTTCAGACATGGTTTACCTGCAAACCCGTGGTGTGAAGTACAGATTCTGCCAGGAGCGACAGAGGTACTTGGAATGGTCCACGACACGCACCCAGTCGAGCTCATCCATGGACACCTCGATGTAGTAGGAGTAGGACCTGGAATTGAATCAGACAGAACACGTCAGCACACACACCACTTCAGGTTCAGTTTGTCAGCATGTTGTTGAGTCTCTAAGAAGTCCTATATGAATCCATTCCTGGAAAAACAATGTTACTGGAAATTCATCACTCAATAGTAGAAAATATAGAAATGCTTAAAGTAGCGAATCTGTTTCAAAATGAGTTTTAGTTTCATGTCAGGGTCAAGGGTTTCTCATTTTGAGTTTAACAGAAATCATTACACTCCAAAAATGAGTCTAAAATTAGCTGATTTTAATTTGTAAACAGCATTTTAAAAATGAGATAAGTTGTTGAGAGCAATTTTACAGTTCAAGAAGCTGCATTTTAATGTATTTTCATTCATTTGATCTGACTGCAGTGACAAGAAATACAATTCTATTATGTTCCTTTTAAAATATCTTGAAATACACTCAATATGTCTGATCACAAACGTCTCACCGGCTGTCTCTGTCCCACAGCAGGAGGCGGATGTGGTTGATGATGGAGGGCTGGCCCAGTTTGACCTGGATGCCGGCCCGGCCGTCCTCCTCGATGGGGTGTCTGGAGAAGCCGTGGTCCAGGTCGTAGTTCTGGGTGTCTCCGTCCAGCAGCGCTGACTTCAGCTCCCCCTTCACCACCTGGGCTCCATACTTCATGGTTGCTATGTTCTCCTCCGGGACTGAAACCCAAGAATACATGATGACGATGACATATAGGCCTAATAATCTGTTCATTTGAAAGTGATATATCCAAGTAAAAATTCCACAATACAACTTGCACTTCCTTTCCTATTCCTGTTAATCAGATACTGCTCGATAAAGAACAAACTTGATTTGCACAAAATTATTTTTACCACATCATGATGGAGTTTCACAGT
Organism: Monocentris japonica; assembly: GCA_900323365.1. Taxonomy (NCBI): domain Eukaryota; kingdom Metazoa; phylum Chordata; class Actinopteri; order Trachichthyiformes; family Monocentridae; genus Monocentris; species Monocentris japonica. Next base: position 4,135 of record OOFE01013434.1, read on the forward strand.
GCCCAGGTAAACAGGAGTGAAGTGTCTCACTCTTTCTGAGTGGCCTGATAATGATGCCAATATAAAATAACAAAGCTAAGAAACAGACAGTCAGACAGACAGGCAGACGGACGGAGGAGCTTAAGGACTGACTGAGCATGCCGCGGTAGTTCAGGTCCATGTCGCGGCTCTCCGAGCGGGTCTTGATGGCATCCAGCAGGTCGTCGGGGCTCAGCAGCCCGGACGGTCGCACCACGTTCAGCATCTCCGTCAGGCTCATGAGCGGCAGCCGCACGGCCGACATCACTTCCTGGGTGTTGCCGCTCTCTCCGTGCTGTCGGCACCAGCGGCACAAGGCCTGGAAGATCTCCTTCTCACTGGCAGCGAACGAGTCCCTCCTCACCACAGTCAGCAGAGCAGCCTGCACACAGGCAGCAGAAGAACAAGAAGACTGAGGTGTGTGGTTGAGGGCATACGCAAAAATACAGAGCATCAACACTGTTACCCAACATTCAGAACAATACGATTGATGTGTATGTGATGTTCAGGTATAGCGTAAGCATTGAGCTGGCACTACTTGCTGTTGATTGATGTAAGGGTTTGTAAAAACACAACAAAATAAACGCACAGCAAAAGGTAAGTAGCTTTGTAGTGAAGCAACTGACTAAGAATCGATCGGCATGATGGAAAAAGATGGGCAAGAGGTTCCAGGTAGTTATGCTTTAAGTCACAGTATACCCACCTCCACATCTACCACTACTCCACTGGACAGAGTATGATAGACACTCCCCTTTCAGTCATCCTGCCTTGCTCTGCTGCTCACAGCTTACCTTGGAGAGCGTCAGGAAGCCGTCAGAGCTCAGCACTTCAGGGCCATGTCTGTCCATGTAGGCGCAGCAAGCTGCGCTGAGCGTGCTCAGAGAGTAGAGGCTGGCTACGTCAAAGACCAGGCAGACATTGTTGGTGTGCAGAACGGTGCGGAGGAACTCGGAGGTGGAGTCCTCCAGCGGCTGCAGGCCGTAGCGGTGAGCCAGACCCAGGAAGTCCAGGACCACCTCCTCCCGGGCAGAGCTGAGGCTGGCCCGGCCCGTGTACAAGTAGTGGAGCAGCATGGAGAAGGCCTCGGCCCGCGTCTCCTCCAGGCACACCTCTGCCTGAGGCTGGGACTCCTTCATCCCTCCATACAGCAGGGCCCTGGAGGAGCCAAAAAGGGTAATACAGCAAGTAAGTATGTGTCGAGAAGAACAGATGTGAAAACTTACATGGTGACCCACATAAGCCCTGCTGCCTTCCACCCTCCACTGCCTGTGCAACACCCAAACAGCTTCTCAGACGAGCCAACTTTCACAGAATTCATGATGCATTCGTTTGTTTTTCCAAAAACTCATTTTGTGTTTGTCATACTCATCTCATCAAGTCATATAACTACTGTGTATTTTTGTTGTTATTTATATGCCCTTGTTGTCAGATTGTCCTAGGGCATGTGCAGATCAGCCCCCATACATTCTGTTTTCTCCTGTGTGAAGATACAATCACACCAAACAGATCCACTTTTCAATTCGGCATACATATCTGATAAAAATAACAAAAAAACCAAGCAGCTCTTGTTTCAATAAAATCCCAACTTTAAGAAGTGGTTTGCTTGTTATTGCCAATATTCTCCCACCAAAGTACACCGTGGAGGGCGGTAGCTAGTGTGAAGCAGTTCTAAAGTTTTATTGAAATAAAAGTGCGACTTGGTGGATCGCTTGTATGCCGAATTTACCAGAAGACCTTATTGACCAGTAAAATGCTTTAAGCGACGTACTACAGAGTGTGTTTGTTAGCGGATAGAAAAGAGCTACATTAAACTGTCAGACTTCTGAATGGAGTTTGCCGTGTCGTTCTCCCCATACTAAGAGATAACCGGAGCTATCGGGGCTGAGGGACGATGTACATTTAGGTCAAGCGGACAATGCTATGCGTTCAGCCACATTACGTTACCTGAAGTAATGACACCGAGCTGCCAAGATCACCCGATGCGCCGGGAAACGCTTTTCCTCCACGATGAAGGTGACATCGCTGTATTCCTCACCCGGGACCAGCGCTCCCAGCTGCTCCGACAGCAGGTGGATGTGGTCGATCTCCGACACGGAGGCCAGTGGACGCAAAGGGTGGCTGTTACTCATGGTCGACGGCTGTCCCAGTCACATCTGACACAGGAGAAAACATTTCAATGCCAAACGTTTAGGCTCGTTTGTACATCAGAGATAAGTGAAGGAAAATCCACCGGACTGGCTAACGTTGCATAACGTTAGCTAAGCTAACGCTAAATGTTAGCTAGAATATCATGAAATCTAAGCTATATAGCTAGCATGCTAACTATAAACTAATCCAGCGGGCTAACATTAAGTTTCAAACGCGACTCTTGTCTGTGTCAGTGTTCACACTTTAGTCAGTCAACAAAATTAAAATGTACGTTAGTCTACGAGGAAAATGCACTGACGTTAACTAACCTAGGTTACTTTGTCTTGTTTACAGCCACTGATCTGTGATGGCCAACTGACACCGGGCACTAACGTTAACTGTACGCTAACGTTGTCGTTCCTCCGTTACTCTTAAACGCCTTACCGAACAGCTCTCCTTCAGTCCATATATTTAACCAAAGATAACCTCACAGATGCGACCGTGATTCACGGCTATGCAGACAAATTCAACACCAAATTATAATTCTTCCAACATCACACCAACGGAAACAGAATCTGGGTCACCGTACAGGTACTTCCGGTTCGAAAAGCTCTACGTTTCGAAATAAAAGTCCTCATGGCAAACAACGTTGCAAGGTCCAGGTATTAAGTATTAGTTACTAATATAAAGTAATATTTCTATTATTCATTCAATATGAGGAATATATTTAAGAGAGTAGTATATGAAAATCCCGATTTTTCAAAGACATTATTTTCAGAGCTTATTTCATTTAAAACCATGTTTTCCCATACAAACAGGGAATACAAATGAGTCAAAATAACACATACAAAATACAAGACAACTTGGAAGGACAACTGTCTGAAAATGTATGTTTATGCAGTACATATCTGTCTCCTCGAAATAGTTGTTTTAACTGAACTCTTGTGTAAATAGGTTGTATGGCCATGTCTTCTCGGTAGGGGGCGTGATAAACCAATCCACTCAAGAGTTGTGACAATGAAAGAGCAGAGTGGCACACTCAACCACATAATCTGTAGACACCACACACTCAACTTCTTTTGGCTTGTAATAATCAGAGGCAACATAACAGGGGCAACCAATATTTTAATATTCAATTTAGATATGAAATGCTTCATAAAATAAATGTTTTTCCAAATTGTGGTTGTGGGAGTGTATTAAGCATGTTTTCATAATTGGAGTGAAATAATTTTTAAACACTGCAATAAAATGGGTAATTTTTTTGCTACAGTAATACAATTTTCCATTTGTGTGACATCACAGAGGTCAAGAAACAAGAACGAGCAGCTGCCTGCATCCATAGTAATCATGATAAAAGACGTGGTACATAAGGACAAGGTTGTCCGTGGCAGATTCAACATACTCTTGGTAAACATTTAAGTGCTTTAGGTAAAATGAGAAAAAAAAAAAAAAAGAGGTATGTGAAAGTCGTATGTGAAATGTAGTCCCCTTGAAGAACATAACATACAGACAGAAGTCATGTCAGTGCGACTATGTTAAGAAAAGAAAAAGCACTCATTCTCCATTGCTGGATACTGGCTTCCTGCAGCAGTAGTCCTCCTGCTAAAGACTCCTTGGTTTTGAGACTTTTCACATTGTCTTCTGGTGCTTCCCAGAGTCCCCAGAAGGTTCTAGGTCTTTTCTGTGGTACATTAAGTGACAGCCACTTCAGGTTCATAGAACCCCAGTCTCTAATACAACTGTATGCTTGCCACTCGCAGGACCCGTGTACAGGGAGAGGAAATAACATCAGCCACCAACCAATTGCTGGTAAATTCAGGCGGTGACTGATAAGTTCATCTACTCTATGGTAAGTTTGTCCATTATCCCAGCCATTTTGGCAGGTAACCAGCCAATATTTGGAAGTCCTTTTCTATTCTCCAAGTCGTGCTGGCTGGTGAATTATTGAAAGTGGCAGGTCAAACTTTGGGATTAACCAGCTACTGTGACTGGTGGACAAAAGCGTTAAGTTTCCTGCCATTCCTGTGTTTGTTTTCAGTGCAAATCTGTAAGAATCTTTCTTACGCCTGATGTGTCCCGCGTGGGTGCTGCAACCCATTGATGGAACTGTAAGAAAGTGCCTCAGTTCACAGGGGACATTTTGACAAGCCTCAGTAACAAAACTAGAATCTCAGTTAAAATAACATGGAAAATATACACATATATGTCTACAATATATTATGTACATTTACACCAGCTCGTTAAAAACTTGGTTAACACAAGACCGCCTTCTCACAACTGTTCACAATCAAAGTGCATTTCATCACTTTGCAAAATGTAAACATGAGTCGGAAACCCTTGCCACTGCCCGGGGATGTCCTCAGCCTTCCCCTGGCCACTTTGTACCATCAACTTGTTGAAAAATAACAGGTTAGTTTGCTCTCCAATGCAATCACAACAGAAATTATTGTCCCCATTACCTCTGCCTTTCACGAACAAGGAGAGAGGGGAAACATAATTGCACACCAGCCATATCTCCAGTAACGACACGGCGTTGCCAAAATGTGTTGACTTTCGTATGGGAAATTGTACTACACTTGTTCAAAACTCATTACTCTTACATTCTATTGCAGCGAGTTAGAAGCCAAACCCAGTTTGCTTCAATTCCAATTTCTAACTTGACATTTGCCACATCAGATATCGGTACGGTCAGCTCCACTTTGAAATTCCAGGCTGTGGTCATGATTTACCCTGGACCTTTAGCAGTGACTTCAAATGAACAGTCATTTGCTCTCGGCTGTGGTTGCCATGTTGGGGGCCATTTTCACCGACCCAGTGGCTGGGCGGTTTAGGTAAGACACTCGGGGAGGGCGGTTCGCTGAATTTAGCTCCAGCATAGACCTTCTCGCCATCTTTGAAGTCTTCAGGCACGACTTCAGCAGGGGATACCGTCACTACCTTGACGTTGACGGACGAATGGAGGGGTTTTTTGTGCTCTCTGTGTTGAGGCTGGTGGAGAGCGGAGGGCTTATGCTGGCTGCTGTTGTCCTTCTTCCTTGTGAACTGAGAAACCCCGGGCACTTGGCTCTGCTTGCTCCTGTGGCTCCGGGCATTCAGACTTTGGGCTATTTGATCATGTCTGCCCAGGTTGCGGACAGACTGGCCCCCTTGCTGCGCTGCCCCTCGCTCCAGTCTCACGCTTTTTGATTTCAGCAGCTAGGAAACAGAAATGAGTCAAATTTTTAGTCTTGATTTGAGAAGCAAAATCATTTTATTAGACTTTTGTCATCTTGTAGCAACATCTTGACATTTTAAACTAAAGTGGACAATCAAAATGAAATGTTTCCATACGCCAATACTCATTTATTGTGGAAAATACGATTACACACAATTAACTCTGCAGCATTTTAGCCTCATGTGCTTGTTTTCATTTAGTTACTGTAATGTCGTCTAAGCCACTGGAGACGCCAGTCGCTGAAAGTCCATTCTTCTCTACGACCACAAAAATGTCAGTCTGCATCTACGACAGGTGTTGTATTTGTTGGCGTGATGTTTCCTGCAGCTAACCTTTTGGGTTACGTCACCCATCAGCAGCCAATCATGTACCAGCATTGTCTATGTCCTGCCTGTTGACAGAACATATATATATATATATATATTGGCTGACTGCTAGCTGTAGAGCCAGTCAGCCAGTAGTGTGGTGATGTGGTTGTTCTACGTTTTCTAACATAGGAAGCAAAATACACTCAAGCAACATAAATATTTCCCCCTGACATCAACACCCGCCAAGAGCTGGGAACATTTGTCCTTGGAGAATAAATCACTGACCGCAGACAACATTTTAATGCTTCAGTTATATTGAGTTCTGTCCCACTTCATGAGGAATTACAAACGTGATCTATTATATAGGTGAAAGTTTTAAATGAAAACAGTACCTGGTTCTATGAAAGACATTACACTTAAATGGGTAAGGTGACAGGTTTAAATTCTTATTATTTTGGCTGGTTTAAAATTCTTCTTAGCAGGGTCTTTTTTTTTTTTTCTTTATCAGCCCTTGGCAGGTGAGCCATAAAGTAAATGTCTGTGGTTATTCCTGTGATGTTGAACAGTGTAGTAGTAAGAAATATGTACACAAATAAGTCTCTATAAGCAAAAAAAACAAGGGCTACAACTACCTTGTAATGTCGTCAGGCTCTACTGTCTGGAGCCATGCCATTGCCAATCAGTAGGAAGCCGACTTTGCGACCCAGTGGCCAAACCCAAAGATCTTCTACCGTTTTCTCGTTCATAACTGTTTGTACCAACATGAGAACGAATAAAGGCTCATTTGGGTGTCAACATTTAATGAATTTGGAAACTTTGCCTCCCAAATATTGTTTATGGAGCAGCTCCAGGGAGTGGCCTGATGACATTATTTACCCTCTTGGCTCTCTGGAGTCCATCTTTGAAGAGCGGCTTGTGTTAACTGAGGGGCTGACACCAAAACCTGACGTTTACTGTTGATGTTTTAGATCAATGAAACATTTTCTGATACCAAAATCCAATGTAACTGCTGGAAATATCTCAATGTGACATCACCTCGTCTACGTTTGGCCAATTATCCATGGGAATAAGAGAAATGCACCACCAAACAACAAAATGGGCCCAGAAATACAAGACTCGCCACCACTAGCTGTTTTTTTTTTTAAGTGTTTACGTGTTTTAGGGTGGATTTTTCCTTTAATACCAGCCATAAAAAGATGTTAAGTTTCTCTACCATTCCAGCTGCTTTGACAGGCAACCAACCATCATTTAGAGGTCCTACTCTATTCTACTTATTTGGTGGACAGTAGAGCTGTTTGGTCAAATTGGGAAGAATCTGCCTTGGAATGAACAACCAGTTACGTTTTGTAACTAGCCCAGTTTTACATCCTGTTGCTGACTTCCTCTGTGTGAAGCTGCTACTTCACAGACCAAACACGTCAACAACCTGGGGGATTTTTGTCTACTTGAAGCTGCCAGCTGAAGGAGGAAGTCAGGCTTGTTTATCAGTCTAGTTTCGATTCACCACACAGGGATTAGGTAACTGCGCCACTCCAGCCTGCCTCAGACGCAACCAGGGATTTAGTGGAGATTAAACACACCTAACCTCACTTCACCCATTTTTTTATGTGCATTATAGAGTTTATCTTCCTTTTGAAGGTTGTCATAAATCTCTAGGTGAATTCATATTAGATATCACACTAAGTAAAATCAAAATGTTGTACGTTGCATGCTCAGTGTAAGGAGAAGAAGCGATAATGCTTTTCTGCAAGTAATCCATTTGTTTACATTGGTACATTGGTGGTTGTTTGCCTAGTGTTAATCACCGACTGCAGGTCAGTTTACCCACCCCTTTCTTTGCCGCTACACAGCCGGATACAACAGCTTGCCAAACACAACTTGTCGACAAACAACACATGACTGGACGCCACGATTACGCCATTAACTTACCTCCTTCTTGGTTCCCAGCTTGAGGTGGTGTAGAGTCACTACAGTCTGTGTGCCGGTGGGGAGCTCGGTGTTGGGCTGCACAGTGGGTTTGGTACTGGATGAGGCTGAGACGTTGTTGTTGTTGTGATCCGACAGGCGGATGGGAGTATTTCTCTGAGGTTTCTGGTGGCCGTGATGCGGTGGGCGTTGAGGACACGACGCTGACGGGCGAAGTTTTTTCCCACCTTTCTTCGCTAACGCTTGCCTGTTTTTATTTGGGTTCACCCCATCCTTGATCGAAGTCAACGATATTGTTGGCTTGTTGTTTTCGACGTTGCCGATATTTGCTTCGTCGCTATGGCCCAGAGATCCAGCATGGCTTTTAATCGGTGAATACATAAAAAGAAAAAACAATTCACGGCGGTTAAGTTATCTATTCGTTAGCCAGCTTGCTAACGACGTCGACGTTAATGATAAATCGCTAAGCTTCTTTGCCAGTAGACAACGCAATTTTTTGTCCAAGTTATCCTCTCGTAGATAAAATTAGTTATTGGATGTAGAGGTTTTCAATCAAATAGACCCAGTGTTCAGATTTGCTGGGTTTGGATAAATTCTTTGAGACAGCATCAACCGTCTAAACCCGAGATGGCGTACCGTAGCTAGCTTGCTAAGAGAACAACAGCAGTAACATCAAGCTAGCTAGAATAAAATATATAACTTCCGGTGATGAATTTCAAAACAAAACTCAGTAACAAACGCGTTGTAACCGGTTGCAACTCTTGAGTACTAAAAAATAAAAGAGCATACTCGGGGAGTAATTAATAATAAATCATCGGCTTAGATTGCCCTTTTCAATAATAGACATTCTCTTTCTAGTATTTAGATTTCTAGTATTTAGTGTTCTAGTGTTTAGGTCATCAAATGTTATTTTTTTAGCCTTAAACGTACCTGTTCGTTAGACACTTTTATCAGGAAATACCATGCACCTTAATACAATGATCCTTTCAGTGCCTATTCCACCACTATAGTTCGACTCCATAATTAATCTAATGGTTCCAGCTGTGATTTTGTGGTTCTGTTAACCCCAGTACTTTATTTATTTTTTTTTTTTTGTTAAAAAATGTCAACTATTACGTTTTTATTTTGAAGGTAAAATCGCCAAACGTCTGGTCGTATTCTGGTTGGCTTGATGCAGCACTTGCCCGGCCCCTGTTTCCAGTAAGGGGCGTTGCCGAGTCAGCCCACCAATGACGTTCCTCTTTTTCATTTGCCCGCGGTAGTTGAAGGCGGAGCTCAGCGATGACAGCCGTAAAAAGCCAATAAAACTATGCTTGATGCAGCACATCCTTTTTATGTGTGCGCGTTGTCTGTTTTGCTTGTGTTTTTTTATTATGTTGTTTGCTGGTTGATTCTGTACATGTTTTGTAAAATACTTTTTATCTTAACCAGCAGTAACAACTGACAATCAGAGACTTACTCTAACTCCAATTGAGCCAGAAAATATTGAAAAAAACAAATTCCCAGCTTCGTATAGTTAAACTTAATCACCACCAATAATAATAATAATAATAATAATAAATCTTACTGTACCTTATCTTAAAGAACACCCTATTGTGCGTTATGACTATAATCCAACATGTTTAGCAGATACCTTATTTCTTATGGTTATTGTTATTGTTCTACTGTACATGGAAAAATATATGATTTAACTGACACTGAACAACAGTTCTGGTAGCACACAGTTTTATTATAGAAAATCTGATGACCAGTTGACCCTGGGTGAGTAAACCGATATGAGGCTACATAACATTCACTAAACATAAATGATGGTAATGCACATCTCTCTATATATCTTGGCTATGTCTACATCTGTCTTTAAACCCACAATGACCTTGGTTAAGAAATACTGACATTAAATCGAAGCATAGGGCATAGAGGTGAAGGAGAGCCCGAGGGAACCAGAGACAAGAGAACCAGAGACAAGACAGGGGGCGCCGGAGCCAGTTAAGGTCCTGGAGGTTTTTCTGGGTGTTGGTGGCTCAGTGCTGTGTCTCGGTGCCGGGCTCGTCGTAGATGTAGCTGCCTACACCTCCAGTGTTTACGCCTGGAAGTGATGGAGACAGTGGAGCATAGTGATTACCTTCAAATCTAGTGTTTCCCCTAGAATCTTATTCTTGTCAGGGTGTTTCTGATTTTGTACCTTTGGGTCCAAACAGCACAGCGTAGCAGGGCTTGTGGCAGTACGGCAGTCCATCATGCTGAAACAAAATGAGAATAATTCCTTTTACATTCCATCATCAATAGGCACTTATGACTTGTCTTACCATGAAACAAGTTACACTGAAAACATATCTGACGGCACAGTACAGATCATTTGACTTCAAATATCCCTTGAATAAAAAGCTTTTTAACAAGAACTGTACAATTCAAAGAAAGGGCACCAAAAAGGGTCTTTACAGCACCAAAAAGGGCTCTGCTATGGCCCAAGCCTGAAGAACCATTTTCCGGTGACTATATAGAACTCTTGCTGTTAAGAGTGTGCCATCACAGCGGCGTATAGCGCCCCCTGTCTCTCACCTCTGCATGGCTGCCTGGCACCAGAGTCTTACTGCATCTCTCACAACGCAGACAGGGCCGATGCCAGTCCTTTCCAAGGGATGACACCTTCTCCGCTGTGCAGACACACACACACACACACACATCACCATGGAGACAATACTCCGTCACCCAGGTAACCAGTTGCCGGATTCACTTCTATACATTTGCACGTACTTGAACACGGAGCCACAGGTAAAATACTACGATGCTCACCAAAATATACGGTCTTGTTGCATCTGGGGCAGACACTGGGTCCTCCAGAGAAAGACGTGAAGCTAGCAGCTAGAAGTAATAGATTATTATTGACAGTGGAGTAATTGCAGTCTCGTTGCTAGAGAAGCAACACCATCAGTTTTCAGTTCAGACTCAGAAACTGTTGGGTGAATAAAAGTGTTTGAACTGTTTTATTTTCATCATCCATCTCCCTATTTTTCCTCCACCCTTCCACTCACCATACTCTTACTTTCCTTATGATATCATTATCTACATCTGGGCTATTTTATTTGATTTCCAGTTCTTATTATTGATGCATTGGCTTTGGCTTTTTGTGCCATCCTCTTCCTTGATCACTTTTGTTGTCATTGTTTGTCATCATGACGGTTTTTATAAGGCCCTTGGTGTTTTTTGTCTCCCCCTGCACAATTTGTATTTTTTCAGTGGTTTTCTAATTTGTACAAATAAACTAAACCTATGAATCCAACCTCCTAGTCCTTCCCGACAGGATAATACTTGTTTCTCGTCCCTAAGTTTGTATAGTTTGTCTATTTTTGCTCCTCATGTTCTTTACCCTTTACCGGTCCCCGAGCGGGAGCTTTCTTCTCCACCGGTTTGGCTTCTGTTTCCATGGAAACGGTGGCAGGGGCTTCGTTAACGGGAGTGTCGTAGATGTAGCTGCCAGCGCCGCCGATATTCACACCTAAAACACACAGGCAGCCATCACATACAGTACAGGGAACCACATTTGGGAAAGCACAGAAGGTTTTTATGAGACTCAGTAAAACCACTGACAGAGAGGGTTGTTGCAAGTGTACTTTCTGACCATCAGCTAAAGGAAACTGCACCTTTTGGTCCGAAGCAGGCGGCATAGCAGGGCTTGTGGCAGTACGGCTTCCCATCATGCTGCAAAAAACAGAAGGGACAGACAGTAAGCTGAAGCCAGCTTTCACCAAAAGTCTCTCTGGGTGAAACATGACTTTAAGGGTGCGATCCCACCTACAGTTTGTTTTCTTTGGTCTGAACCAGAGTGGAAAAGTTTACTTTGCTGCATTTTTGTATTTGGTTCATTTAGGTTCACACGGTGAAATTATAACTGAACCGGGACTTGGAAACAAAAGTCACATGGACTCACAAGTAGCTCATTTGTAGGCTCAGTGTCTTGCTCAAGGACAGGGATCGAACCTGCGACCTTCCAGTTACAGAACAGCTAACTACTTGCTTACTACGAGGTAACCATGCAGCCTTGTGACAAAGTTCACCAGACACTTTCACTACTTCCCCAGCCAGATCCATCTCCCTCCGTTATAAACATCCCTGAACCCCCCCTTCCATCTTTTCCTATCACTTCCCCTGCACCTGCCTATAGTACAGAACTATTCTAGGGTCACAGGAATAGTTCCCTTCACCAGGACACTGCAGCTTTGGCCCTTACACTCCTTACTACTGGTTGCTTTGTTGGTCAACCTACCTCAGCGTGGCCCCCTGGATTCAGAGTCTTGTTACAGCGCTCGCATTTCAGACAGAACTTGTGCCAGTCTTTCCCCAAAGAGGAAACCTTCTCCGCTGTGGAAGAGACAGAAACCAGGGATTTACCAGCCCTGTATTGAACGCTCACTTATGGTGTTTATGGTACAGCGACCCCCTTTACACCTGGCATTAACACGTCCCGGGTGAAGGGATTGTGTTTGGATGGAGTAAAACAAGATGCACTGGAGATCCTGTCAGCCAAACCAGCTGCAGCCTCATGAACAACAAAGTAAATCCAATCCACATATAGCTAGGTAACTGTAAGCCAGGTAAATCATATCTACAGTGCACACAATGTTGATGTCAGATGTACAGTGGTAATCTATATTGGAGCATGGCAGAGTTAACTCTACATAGACGAGCGTTTCAGCTTCGGCGATAGAAGCCACTCGTGACTGACTGGCACTTGTGATTTCATATCAAGCGCATTCTTTCCACTGTGTCCTGAAGGGCAGCGTGGTGACAGGAAGAGATTCTCTGTTAACGTCTGAATTATTTGGATTCAGCCTTTTATGCTGCTAATTCCCCCATCCATCCCTCTGTCTCAGATTTTCTTTCTTTCTGAGGTGTATTTCTTCAATGCCTGCTGAACTGGACTTACGGTATTTCACTGTTGAATTCAAAAGACTGTTTCGTATCTCAACCCCCGATACCACTGCCCCACTTCTGTCTGTTCTTCCTGCCAATCAAACCCTTGTGTCAACACACACACACATTTTCGTATATAAAAATGTGACTTATCTTTGAGTCAACATCTCAAGGATTAATGTAATAACAAATGAAGAACATATTTATGGCATTTCATACATCACAGAAAGCTGAATAAAATCATTGCAGCCTACTGATTTTGGCAGCAGGATCAATTTCTTTAAGGGGCATTAAGTAAACTATGACCTTTTATCGACCTCTGGTAGGGACCAGTAGGAATTGCAACAACATCAACACAGCTTATCTCCTGTCCCCTTGAATTATGGTGGTCTGTAATTGACACAAACAATAAAGTTTTCACAATTGAGATGAGTAAGCTATTGCTGTTGATCAACAACAGTAAAAATCTTACCTATTGCCTCTTTAAGACTTGAGGATCAATCGTTCATAACTCATAACTTTGGCTCAGATTCAATCACAACAAGAGCCTTTTATATAGGAGACCCACCAATTCAGAGATTTTCCATAGAAATGTAGGCAGGTAAAGAATTGGCCTCCATTCAAGCTATTCAAGAGTTTGTCACTGAAACCATCATGATGGACGGAGAGAGGTTCACTCTCAGCCATTTATCTGTCACCTCGCTTTGTCTGTTCCCAGAATACCCCTGCAGATACACAGTGCTGGTACACCCTGATACCACATGCTCTTTAGACTGACCAGCCTGTCACCATGATGTGTGACACCTTGGCAGACAGTGAGCTCTTTGCCTTGAGGGTGGAAGGTGTGTGTGTGTGTGTGTGTGTGTAAGGTTATGCTACACACACACATATATGCAAGAGAGATTTTATAGAAAACATTATCCTTCACTTTTGCAGACATTCACAGTCTTCCTCTACAAAATGGCCTATGGAAGGCTTTCAGGTGGTGTAACACACACTCTGGCGGCCATATTGGAGGTCTGTAGCTCTTGGGCAACAGCGGCGGTCAACAGCTGATTGCATTCCCAAATGTACTCGTCGTCTCAACAGAATTGAATTGACGTGGTTAATTTCTGTCTGTTTCTGACTGGGAACATCACATCTGATTGATTTAGCCATGTAGCTTGTTAGCTAGCTAACCATAGTATCTGGTCAGCTAACCATCACTGTCTTGTTGTTAACACATCTGGTTAGCACACTAGCTAACGTATCTAGTAGAAGCTAGCGTTAGCAGTGGCTAGTAGTCCCATGTTAACAGTAACTAAACTAGCCTGCTGGCTAGTTAGCTAGCTACCAGTTTGTTCAGGTGAACTGAGCTGACTCTTCTCCAGCTCCAACTCAGAGTGTTTTGGAGTAGAGACTAGGGCTAAAGACAAGACAGTTGACTGAGTCACAGTAACCTACATTTGGAGACAAATCTACCTGATCACACTGTTCACTTTCATGTTTTCAACAACAGGTTCCAAACTGAATCCAAAACATGACTAATGATAGAGCGTACTGCTCTTCATCAGACGATTAGCTCTACAGCCACACCACAAAAACTCTTTTTCTAGCCTGGTTGTTCATTTATTTAACATTACTTGCACACTGACAATTCTCCAGTAGATCTCAGTGATTGCTTTGTGACCTTTGTGATCTTTGTGACCTTTGTGATCTTTGTGATCTTTGTGATTGTGACACCTCTATTCCATTTCTCCATGCATACCTCCTACCCTGTGTGTGTGTGTGAGTGTGTGAGTGTGTGTGTGTGTGTGTGTAAGTAGTTCAATAAAACAAAGGTAAGAGAGGAGAATCAATATACTACACCACACACACACACACACACACACACACACACACACACACACACACACACACACACAGAGGACGTGCTCTTAAGTGATTAAGTGTAGTTAGACAGCAGGGTTGCTCTGTGGGGACTCTTGAAAATGGTCTCTTCTTGAACGTCTATTATAAGATCCACCCAGCAAAACAGAGGAGTGAGCATTAAAGATCACTGTCAAGACAGACAGCTATTCCAGTTTCAGAGATAGTCTGAGCGATTACACAATGACCCCATTACACTGAGACACAGAGGAAGGATTACAGCCAGGGTGGGGAATTACCACCAGACACCACACAAATGCTGGTAAATCTCTAGTATGTTAGTCTATACTACCAGCCACTTTGGCAGGTAACCAAGCCATCATTTGGAGGTCCTAGTCTATTGGGTTGCTGCATTCAAAGTCGGAAGTCAGAAATTCCCGGCTGGTGGGTCGTGACTACAACTTCCATGCGTTCCAGTGGTCCAGCTTGGAAAAACCAGTGGACAAACAGATTTTATTTTTGAGATTTTCTTTGCCCGTTGTCAAATGCCATTCCCCATGCAACAGCTAGTGTGATTTCAATGATATTTGGCAAGTGAGCTAACTGGTTAGCATAGAACGCAACTTTTAAAATTCATGTTTAACCATTTACCACACAGGTGATTTGATGGATTTGAGGCTAAGCAATGCTGAAAATCAAACCTAAGGGTATTTTATCATTATAAACATGTTAGAAGTAATGCAGAGTTTACAGTGTGCCGCCATGTTGACTCAACATCAGGTAAATGTATCTCAGAAAACTCAGACCCCTGATTCATATTTGAAAACCACATTGAACTTATCCTAATAGGACATCAAAATTTCCAACTTTCCGACATCTCTGGAACGCAGCATAAATATGTTGTTGAGATTTATCAGCCAGTTTGGCCTGTGGACAAAACATTAGTTCCTGCCTTACTGTTGCCAAAAGTCTGTTATGTATCTGTAGCCAATGGGCCAAAAAAGGATTGATAGTTGAGTTATGAGTATATCTTCAGAAATTCATATAAATGGTGCATGAACTCGCACTACTACTTGAGGCGCTTTAACAGAGCTAGTATTTGTTCCCTGACTACAATTTTGGGATTTACCAGTCACTGTTGCTTGCAGATAAAAAAAAACAACACTCGCCTGCCCTGGTTACGTACACGTCAAATAGGTTCAAACACCCGTCACTCACTGAGCTGGTAGAACGTGAACATCAGCCCTAATAACAACATCGAAGCGTAGGGAACAAACTACTACAGACTACAGATGGATTCCAAAATCCACCAGCCACTTTTACTATTTTACTAGATTTTTAGAACAGACATGAACCTCTGAATGATGGTTGGTTACCTGTAGACTAGAGTAACTTCTGGCTGGCTGGTGCTGACACCTAGGAACACTAACAACACACGTTTGTGTTACATTTCAACACATAAAACATGTTAAAGATGTATGTTGTGCCAGTTTGTGTTGCTGTTGACTGATGTTAACACACATTCGTGTTACTAGACTCACAGATGAAAGAGGAGCATTCCCCTTTGAAGATGAACAAAAGGAATGAGCCAATTATCACTGCCAGCATGAGGCTCTGACCCGTTTGGGGCTAATCAGAAGAGAAAGACGGCTTCTGAAAAAATGAGGAACGCTTTGGTAACGTTCAGGATTTACTCTCAGTCACTACAGAGTCATACAAAACACACTAAACTGCTGCAGCCCCGAATGCTTAGGTTACATGTGAAGAGTTTCAATCCAAAATGAGATGACAAAAGTGACACCTACTCTGATAAAATGATGGCTGGCGTGAAACGAAAGCACTTTACAGGTTAATATTGAAGTCGTAACTCATCTCAAGAACTCAAGAATCTTTATGTTTTTGAGGGTAAAATGATTTGTGCCTGTTGAAATATTAAAGATATACTAGGCAACTTCTCACATTGGCTGGTCTGTGATGTTTTACAGCAAAGGGATGTGAGAGGCAAAAGATCTGATGATGGTGAGTCCAGTTTTCTCTGGACGCAGCCTCGCTTGCTGCTGGCTAGGAGACAGTTTGGATTTCGTTTTGATTCATCACTTCCTGTACGTGGAGAAGCATCCATACCCGACAACTAGAGCAAATCTACAATATTTCAATCAGTGGGGAAAGGATGCTCTTCCCTTCTGCGCCCACGCTGATTTAGGCTCATAAAGTGTATTTTCATAGAAAAATCTTGCTTATTGCAGCTTTAACAGAAGAATTTCAGGTGATCAATTTTTGCCAAAATGGATGTAACGTTTCGGGTGGAAATCCCTCAAATATATATATTTATATATACTTGTCAAGGTTGGGAAAGGTTTTAACCTCCTGTGAAGCTTCGTCTACTGCAAGCCTATTCTTGCCATGATCTGAAATTGTGAGCCACGGAGGGCCGAGAGTCTTCAGGTTTTCATCCCAACCAAACAATACAGCAGCTGATTTCTCTGATTAACACACTTAACCAGAGAGGACTTAACCGCACTCAACTATCTGCTGCTGGAGCGTTTGGTCATCTGGTCGTGCCCTTCCCTGATCCACAGGGTGGGGTTTGTCTTTGGGCACTGTCCCTGCCAGTTAGTGCTGAAACGGTGGTCCTATTGTTCTGGAGAGAAATGAAGGGGGAAAGAGGGAAGCTGATCCACTGCATGTGCAATCAATCAATTATTTACCACTCCATGTGGCGCTGCGTCAAAATGAATAGAACCTCACTCACTCCTTGGTAAGATGATAGCCTTCTGATCTCCAAAATAAAAAGGTGCATTCAACAACACTAATATGATCAGGCTGACATAAATCTTAACACGGTAAATTTGTAGCACGCAACATAACACGTAGTGTCAAACGGATGTAAGGCGAGTAGAGGGTCATTTAAGGGGATTTTTGTTCATAATGGTGATTGTTTGTCATATGATGATCACACACTGGAGTCTCATAGCTCACCCCAATCTTATCCAGAGATAGTAAACCCACGATAGTCTGGCCTGGGCTGCACCTGCCTGAGGGGGATTACCAACCGGTTGCTGGTTTGACTCCCACAATCATAAACTGAGGCATTATGGGAGATGTGGGAGTGAGATCACTGCCTCTGCTGCCAAACTGTGTTGTGAACGTTAAATGGAAGTCGCTGCAGACTAGTTAAGATAAACAGGTAGGTTACTAGATTAGGGTATTTGTTTCATCCATGATGGAAAATCACGATAATATTCCTATAAGATATTATGGATAGTTTTGCTGTGATATTTGTATAGTATCCCTCCAAAATATATTATAGGATTACTGTAGTTCTTTTTCTACGGGGTGATACGTCATCTCAGATCCACCATAAACAACTGGTCTGTAATAAATCAGATCGAGGCTTAACCTGGCCTACACCAAAAAAACATTACAGTAAAGATGTCATGTGAGAAAAAGATGAAGAAGTGAATTGTGGTGCGTTATGTTTTGTTGTATTTATCTCACGTGATATTACTGTAATATTCCCATAATATTCCAACAGGCTATTTCAAATAAATTACAGATTTTGTGTGATATTTGTAGAGTCCTTCTAATATTTATGATAGAATTACTGTAGTTCTTTTTCATTTCATCTCAGATCCACTATAAACTATGCAACTGGTCCATAATAAATCATGTCGGGTTTAACTGCAACGCCAGTCAAACCTGTTCTACACAAAACGCCCTTACAGAAAAGATGTGAGGTATGAAACAGAATAGGAAGTGAATTATGGTGGGTTATATTTTTTTTAAGGCACGTCAAGATTAAAGGCTTCAAATCACATAAAGCAGCCCAGCGATCACATGGCAGGATGGCCTCTTCGCTGCTGCGGCGGTCAGAAAGAAAAGATGCACTCACCGAAATAGACAGTTTTGCTGCATTTAGGACATTTAGATGCCATGTTCCAGGTGTTGTGGACCGACGCTGGGAGAATCGGCGCTTTCCTGCCAGTCCACGGCAGCAGCAGCAGAGACACACCTTGGGCGGCGCAGATTGACGCTCCATCCTCCCTGGTTAGTCTGGCTAATTGACGTAACCCCGCCCCCACGGTGACGTAATGCCAACTAGACTCCCTCTCATCCCGACAGATGTACTCTGACTGTCTGGACGGCCCCGGTGAAAGATCACTGTAACATTCCTATAGTATTACTATAAGGGCTTATAGTTTTGGTGTGACATGTATTTATTATTTATGGTATATTTGAAATGGACAGATACAATATATATTGATAAACATTGAGAACATTTATCCAATGTATCATTTTGCAATCTCTTTTAACATTATTATTTCAATGAAATTGACAAAGTTTATTGTTTTATACTTAGTCAAAGTATGGCGCTGCTTTTAGATTTGATTGCTGACTGGTTCACCTGAGGGGTTAAACCATAAGACAGATGCCAGAACACCATACAAGTTAAAAACGGCAAGGCACAATCAAAGTTCAGACAATGTCGTATCATTTTGAAACAGCTGTGGTTAGCCTTCACTGTTAGCATGGCTTTTAAAACTCAATTCAAGACTTCTGTTACTTGTTGGATGGGCCTTCAGTGATTCTGTAACAGGAAGCTTTCTCATGGAAAAACAGATAGATTTTTTTTTTTTTTTAATTTAATGTCAAACAGGAGTCGTCAAGCCAGGCAGACACTTTGTAAATGTTCTGTTAACTTGTCTGCAACGACAGTATCCTTCTAAAATGTATTATTGGATAACTGCAGTTCTTTTTCACAATGGCGAGGCTTTCTTTTTACATCAGAATAAGACTTTATCATTTCTAAGGAGTTGTTTGGACTGACTCACACAGACTCATACTGGAATACACAGAGGCTCCATAGATGAGGCCGTCTATTGCATGTTTATATTTGTGAGCTAAATTTCAATCCGACATTTCTGCAGACTGAACAGAGTGTAATTCCCTCTGCAGACATTTGTCACATTTGTCTCTATTTTGAAACCGTGATTAATCCTGAATCCTGGCGGTGTCGCCTCCCCTGCATTCATCAACGTCACCCTTCAGCTTTGAGCGTCTCTGTTTGTGTCCACGGCGTGGTTGTTAGGCTACGCTGCCTGACAACACAGCTCTTCATGGGGAATGTTAAGTGATGCTCTGCAGCCCCCAAGAGTATTGCTTCATTCTTGGCATTGAGATACTAGCAGGGCCTTCATTAGATGCCCTTTTTGTCTGGACTTAATAAATGATATCCTGAAAGGAGACTTGAGGTTCGAGTCCCGTCCTGCCTGACTAGGCACTGTTGATTGGCTGAAAAAGAGAATCTGTGCTTGTTTGCTTTTCCAAGTCCCGGGATGTCACAGAGAACTGAATTTGAAAACATATTGAGCACTGAATTTTTACTAGACTAGAATGAAATAAAAGTTGACACTAAAATTCAATTTCAAATTGTGTAACACGAATTCAATTTCTGAATTCAATTATTCAGTTAGAACATGACAAATTCCCCCTGTGATGACTGGCGACCTGTCCAGGGTGTTTCCTTGTTCTCTGCCCAGTGCATGCTGGGAAAGACTCCAGCCCCCTGTGACCCTGAATAGGAATAAACAAGTAAAGAAAATCACTGACTGAGCTGGAAATGTTGAGAACCCCTGTCTTAGATGCTCGTATTGAAAATGGGTGAAAAGATGCCCAAGGAAAAGCAGGAAGAAGGAAAGACTGAGCCGTTGAAATGTTGGCAAAACCTCGTGGCAGAGAAGCTCGTAAAATTGAGGCTACTTTTGAATTCCCTCCAAGACAAATAGCTTTCTATTATCTCCCAGGCATGCAAGTGCATGTTCTATTTTTTAATAAGATAAACACATATAAACAGATTGAGCAAAGATGGAAACAGTGGTGATTTTTTTCCACAGTAGTGCTCCTGCTCCAGAGGCCTCCAGGGCCTGGGAACCCGCTAATCTTAAAATAAACACCTCCAGACTGGGTCTGTCTGTAGTTCTGGCACAGACACTGACAAGGAGTTGGGGGGGGTCTCCCAAGCTGCTTTCTCTTATCTGCTTGCCCTTGTTGTTTGTATTTCCTACCGTTCTGCCAGGCAACCAGTTACTAAAAGGCTAACTCAAGACCCAACATGTAGCTGCATTGCATTCTGGTCTATCTCAGCTACTGCATTGCATTCTGGTCTATCTTGGCTGCTGCATTGCATTCTGGTCTATCTCGGCTACTGTCAGTGGAGAAATTGGTCTCTCTCCTCTCCTTCGATGGATTTCTCCTGTATGATTGTTGATCGTCTGTCTAGAAAGATGCTCTTGCTCTTTGATTCTGATCAGCTGACACCAAAACCTGACGGTTACCGTTGATGTTTTAGATCTATGAAACATTTTCTGATATCAAACTCCATCGTAGCTGCACTGGAAATATCTTGACGTGACGTCGTCTGATTAGCTGGTTATCTGAAATAAGTCTAGGCAGATGATTAACAGCTTCATAGTTTGTTTTAGGGTGGATTTCTCCTTCAGCGATGCTACAGAGCACAATGTTTTAATTTAGACAGTTTTACAATCTGCTGCTTCGCAACATTTTCATTTTCATTTGTGAGTCCTTTATGTGTAAATGTGTTTCACTGCAGAACCAAGACAGTTTCTGCCCCATTCAATGAAATTGCCAATAAAGTTTTTTTTAATCTGAGTGTGTGACACCACCACTGACATATGGGTCTGTGTCTTTTAAATTCCCAGCGTGCTCCTGTCTTTCAGTTTGGTAGATCACACACAGTAGCTCTGACCGATGGCTTATCAGCCACATTAGCAGCTGTGGACAAGCCAACCCCAGAGGAGACAAATGCCCTCTGAAAAGTAAGGAGGAACCTTGAGGAACCTTTAGGAGTTCTTCAGATTACAACCATAGGGGATCCCCTGAAGGTTCCTTGAAGAACACCTTCTTAAAGGGCTCATGAACCCTGACGGTACTTCTGCCTCCAACATATCATCACTGTTGGGTGAAAATGTCAACTTTTCAAGAACTAAGAAAAACAACTTGATTACCGTGCATTTTTGAGTTTATCTTATGGGGTTTGAAAAGGGTTTCATGAGCCCAAGAAGTCAGAGAAATTTCTCAACTTTTAGATATAACCATGTAATACTAGAAATGAAAACGTTTTTCCACGACAACAGCGATATGGGGGTTTGTCAAGGATGGTTCATATAGTTGTTCTTGTGAGGAACCCTGAGGTGCTTATTGGCTCCCTTTGGGTCTTAGGAGAACCAAAAATGAACACCTTGATTTTAGAGTGTGCTTATCTTCCAGCCACTCTGATAGAGGGGGAGAACCTTATATGGGCCTCTGCATTCACATCCGCACGCACGCACACACACACACACACACACACACACACACACACACACCATGGGACAAATGCCTGTTGAAAGTGATTGTTATGGATTTCAACAAGGCTCTAACTGTCATCGCTGGATAATATAACAATAATACTCAAGACTGAATCTTTATTGAGATTATAGATACGACAGTGATACATGAATACCATCAGCATCACCAAAGTACCCATAATCACAACAAAGAACGAGAAAGGTCGCTTGCTGTCTCATTTGTTACTACGAGAGTTGTCATAACAACCAATAAAATGCAGCAAGCCGTGCATTATGGGAATTATAATCAATCAAATTGCTTGGCTGAAACTAACTGGTTATAATAAATGAAAGGGTGGGACACACAATAAGCCAATCGTAGCATATGTAGAATTAGAGGGAAATGGCTCCTAATACACAGTATGTAATGGTTTTGAAAGCATGCTGTAAATGAACCATGTCTTGGGCGAGGACACATTACAGATACAAATGGACACGACTGGACAAAAAGGGGAAGACAAATGTTAAAATTCACTTTTTCTGTCTCTTCCTACTAAAGCTATGACAGCTCTGTCTGGCTTCAGTAAATATGACATCTTAGTCTTCTGTAATTTGTCACATATATTGTTGTTATTGTTGAGAAACAAATTGCATGACCAGTAAAATCAATTAATCATCTCCTAATATTGGAGGGGACATGTCCTGCTGTCTCCCACCCAAATCTATGCCTAGGGTTTTATTTTACCTCAGTGTTTGGCATTCCATGTGACTAATACGCGTTGTTACATGTTTCTATTTTCTATTTTCTAGTTTCTATTTTAAAACAACAGCCACCAAAAAACAACTTTGGTTACGGGTCCAATGTGTTAATATTTCCGACTAAAAGCTCTTGAATGCGGGACAAATCGTATTTACGATTTCCGGCCTTGGAATCTTGGAGTTTCCGAGGAGCGCTGAAGGCAGCATTATCTACCTTATGAAAACTGACTACGTTGCCCACAATGCAACGCGGGAACACCATGTACAGCGGGGTGTTGATGTCTGGTTTACTGCTAAAGGAAGCGAACGAAGGATGGTTGCTTGTTTTGTTGTTTATTTAACGTTATTTCCCGTCAACAACGACGATGTAGCAAACCAGACATGGCGACGAAAAAACTTATTAGAGCGGGCGTTTCGCTGGAACTATGTGAACGACTCAAACGACACCACGTAGAAAGTTGTAAGGTAACGTTAACTTGTGCCAAACTGAGCCAGCGGATGAACGTCAGTTGTTACTGTTTTCTCACTAAAACCAGGTCCAGGTTTGATGAAACACAGGGTGAACCCACCTAACATCAGTTTAGACACACTTTTATTAACGTTTACCCACGTTTTCAGGCTGACATAAATCTTATTGATGTCAATTCATAGTACACATGCTAGGTAGTGCCTAACGGATGAGTTTTGTCAATATTGGGGATTGTTTTCCTTTTGATGGTTAACTGAAGGTTATAGTTTGTCCAGCTTTTTATTCACCACTACATCATAGTAACTTTGAATGTTTTCCTGCCAGGATCTGCTGTCTCTCACCCCACTGGAAGTGATGCGGACTGGGGGGCTGAGCTACCAAAAGGCTTTAATGTTGCTGCAGTCAGTCAGCAAACACACCGCACCTGCAGTGACCACGGTACGTCCAGACCAGGGCAGGAAACCAACTCCTTCCTCCACCAGCCACAGTGGCTGGTTAACAGAGCCACTGACACACACTCTTTGATCCGGTTTCCAGTCTTTTGCCAATTTTAACAGCCAACTAGAACAGGACCAGTTAGTTGGTTACCTGCCAAAGAGTGGACTAACTTACTAGACTTACTAAATCTACCAGTATTTGGCTGGTAGCTGGTGATAATTTCCCACCCTGGTCCAAATGCAATGCATTTCTATTCAACTTCTATTCTAAATCATTGCAGTCTCTGTTTTTGTCTCAGGCCTTCGACTTGTGGAAGCAAAACTCAGAATCGTATTTTTCTACGTCGTTGCCTGAGCTTGATAAACTCCTTCGGGGAGGGCTGCCCTGCGGGACCATCACTGAGGTACACTCAACTCAACATATGTACAATAGCAGCAGTGTTTTTTATTAACATGTTTTGGTTGAAAGTAGGATTCAACCAATATGGTGGAGGTGGAGGATGTTGATTAGCCGATACCCAATATTTAATAAATACCCAATATCAGCCCGATGTATTGATCTAACCGTAGTTGAATAGTAAGCCAATGTGTGTCACCTCAAACTAGATGTGGATATGAATCTGCTTCCTGTTAGGTGACGGGGCCCTCTGGATGTGGGAAGACCCAGATGTGTTTGATGCTCAGCGTTCTGGCCACTCTGCCCAAGAGCATGGGCGGCCTGGACAGCAGGGTGATCTACATCGACACAGAATCGGCTTTCTCAGCGGAGAGGTAACGGCAGATAGGCGTCCTACCGTTTTATTTAGTGGTTATTTGCACAGAAAACATAGAAGTAAAGTGATAAAATACACAGTAGGAAGAGAAACAAGTTACTCAGGGCTTACAAGAACATCTTGGAGCACCTGAAAAGCATTGTGGGAAAGGAAAATTGTGTTTGACACGGAAAAGTGAAACTAAAGTCACGCTGTACAAGGTGATGAACCACGATTGATCCAGACGGGCTTTTCTGCGTCTCGTCTCAGGTTGGTGGAGATCGCCCAGAGCAGGTTCCCAGACTACTTCTCCTCCAGGGAGAGGGTTCTGCAGATGGCCGGGCGGGTCCACCTCTTCAGGGAGCTCACCTGTCAGGACGTCCTGAACAGGTACAGTGGACGAAGGACGACTGGACACTGGTTTTGGTTCTCTTCTATGTTTAGGCTTTTAAGCTACCAGAAGAAGTACTACCAGGGCTGTCTGTTTCTTTCTTTCTTTCTTTCTTTCTTTCAAGCACATATCATTTATGAAAGTGAAGTCTTTGTTGTTGCTTTGGCCGATACAAGTTATTAAACCATCAGATGGTTATTTATTCTGAGCAGTGACTGTGTGAGTAGTGACTTCTAAAAGTGTTTGCTCCACAGTATTAATAACTTTAATAATAATAACTTTATTTGTATAATGCTTTTCAGACACAAAGTTCACAAAATGCTTCACAACAATAAAAATAAAATAATACAGGATTAAACAATAAGACATGAAAAGATTAAGAAAAAAATTAAATTAAAAAAGAATTGAAAACAGGATTAAAAGTGCAGCAGAAAGAACATTAACAATAATTTTCCTATTCCCACACAGTATATTGTCCCTCAATGCATCATGTACAGAAAGTTTAAAAGAATCATCCCAGTGTGAAGAACAGATGGATTTCTTTTACAGTCTGACACTCGACCAACTTAAATTGGTAGACTGATAGTAAGGCATGGAAGAGTCAGAGCCACAGTGTCCTGACTATTATGGGTTAGCCAGTCCCTTACTATGTTTTCCCCAGCCATCTCTGTGCATGACCTCTCTGCTGTGTCTTATTTCCAGAGTGGAGAAACTGGAGGAGGACATCATCTCAACGGAAGCAGGTCTAGTCATCCTGGACTCGGTGGCCTCGGTGGTGCGGAAGGAGTTTGACACGACGCTTCCCGGGAACCTGATGCACCGCAGCAGCCTGCTGGGCCAGGAGGCCGCCGTGCTCAAATACCTGGCTCACGAGTTTCGCATCCCCGTAAGCAAACCCAAACCCAGGATCGGTTCTGTTTTGACCCAGGTCTGACTGTGGCTGATTGTTTTCTATATAACCTTTAAACTACTTCGCCAGATTGAAAGACTAGTCATCTGGTGGTGATGAGTTACATGCACTTTTTGGATCAGCCACAACCGCCGCACAATCCCATACACTCACCTTTTTTATGTAGTGAACAGTTCAAGCAGTGACATGTTTGGATGCATGAAATACAGTGAAATACTGAGGCATCAGTCTGTACCTAAAAGCGTTTTTTACTACTGACTACATTTACCAATCTAAGCATTACAGCAATTCCAACAAGACCTTTATAAGACATCACTGGAACATTTCAATACACTATGTTGACATGGGCTTGTTGCAGAAGCTGTCCAACAACTTTTTGAGACATTCTTTGGAGCTGAAATCTATTACAGAGGAAGTCAAACTAATAGTACTTAGTGTGGCTTCAGTGGGTGAATACGGTAGTGTTGGTTCGGATGTCTACGGTTCAGGTACATGGATCTTTACTGTAGTAAATTGTGATGTTATTTTCCACCACTAGATGTCAGTGTTGTTAAAATAAAGAGTTTTGTTCCTGAAGGAGACCACAGCCATCTGCAAACTGGTGACACCTGCTCTGACAAAATGATTGATGGCACAAAAGTGACTCAAATTGTGGTGCTTTTTCAACCAAAGCAGATATGTTAAGCTCTCATTTTTAAAGATACAGACTGATCAACCTCTGAAAATATCAAGCAGTTTAATAGTGCACTGCAGATTTGACCTTATCTAGATTATTAAATTGGGTTAAAAAAACAAAACGCTCCCATCTGACTCCTCCCTTAAATCCTCCTGCTGTAAGCAACAGGTCCTGGCTGGCCCATGTATCTGCACTATAGATGTGGTTCAAGCTGTCAGGAAATGATAAAGCAGCACGCTAGAGGGCAGGGAAGAGGAGAGTTATGCACCATACAGCTTTGTGCAATTATTTTATCTCAATTACTTGATCCTGGGATGGTTTCATCGATGCTACAGTTACTACGCCTGCTGCTGCGGCTACTACTACTACAACTACTACTACGACTACTGCTACCACTAATAATGCAATAATATAACTACTACAACTGCCAAAACTGCCAGACAGGAAACTACTCAGGCTCCTGTCTTTGCCTGACTCTGTGGAGTGAAATCACCACTTGTACAGAAGCAATAGAAGAAGAAAAATCAGCAATACATTGTCAGTTGCTACAAGGGTTCTTCCAAGAACTAGGCAATGGAGTGTAATATGAGTAAGCCTCTACATTGGGGCGTTTGGCGTCGGAGTTGCTTCATCATTCAGGGTCAGGGCTGAAACGGTTGAGCACCACAGTTGTAGTCCATAACTGTGCCATCATGGGCCAGTCAAGGGCTTCTTTCTAGACCGACGTTCAACAGTCATACAAGGAGAAATCGAAGGGGAGGAGAGAGACCAGGCATTCACTGAGGAGGAAATCACTAACTGAAGTAGAAGTACACAAGGCGGTAAAAGTGGGTACACCAAAAGGATTGACACAGATTGACAAAATGTGGTGCTGAGAGAGACTGTGCTTGCTCCGTCAAACACACCTTGATAAATAAAGGTTTAGAAGGTGTAGAAGCCATAGCTTGCAGTGTTTCAGCCTGACAGACGAGCAGCCTGTGCTCAGGCTTTATGTACACATGCTACCTAGGCCCTACTTTACGTTACATAGCAACAAGATCCTTGCGATGCTCTCCACTTTTGTTCAAATAAGCTCCTTCTCTCAGCCCTCTGTCATTACCAAGGCCGATCCTCTGTCTTTTTTCTGTTTTGTCTACGTGCTTCATATTTTCGATTGTGCTCGGGCCAAATGTGCCATGTCTGCACCCATGTTTTGGCATATGGATGTTTGTGGTTAACTTGAGTGCTGTTGAAACTTGACAAAGCAAACAGCCCGAGTGTTATTTTTTTTTTTACCTTTCAGTATCAGCTAAAATGTGCCCCGACAAGAAACGCAGCAGGGAGGGAGGGACGTTACCGCCACGGCTCTCTTAGCGTTCTTTTATTTAGACTGGCTAAATAAATACAGACTCTTATCACCAGCGCCCAGGTCCACAGCAGCAAGGTTGTTCAGTTCATTAGTGGTTGTTAAGGTGCTGTTTGAAGCGCTAATACCATATATAATCACACTGTTGATGACTTTGGCAGATTGGCTTGTACTGTATTTATCCAAGGAAGGTTGCTAGCTGAGCATTTTTTTTCAGCAACACCCTGCTTCACATTCATCCAGTGACACACATTCACACCTGGACTGCCCAGTACAACCACCAGTCTTCTGCTGTTGACTGCTGAGGCACGTTAAAGTGGACGGTACACTCGAAAAGAAGTAGAACGTTATGACCAAAAAGACGTGTTCAGAACAAGGGAAGAACAAAAGGACGGTGATATGGGTTCTTTCGGTGCAAGTCCCCAAGCCGAAGTTTGTCTTTTGGCTTTTTCTCGCGCTGAGAGCTCCTCTTGTCAGCGATTGGACCATATGCTGTTGTGTCATGGCAGGGGGCCTTTTTTTTTTTTTTTTTTTTTTTAAATATACCAAAA